>JARQTH010000318.1:3412660-3579238 GCA_030142595.1 Trachelus iudaicus
CATCAGGCTTCTGACTAACACAATATGAATAAAAAATTGGATCCTCGTGTCACGTTAGAAAAAACCCAGAGGGCTGAAGAGGGGCGGAGCACTTTTCGATAAATATGTATTTAATTGCTCCACATGACGCAACACGGTGTTTTGGACAGGATAGCACGCGGTCACATAAGAGATCGTAACTCGTGCATGTACTCATGTATCATATGTGTATAATAGGTACAGCGTGATACGCTTTTATACCCGCACAGTCACATTTTCTCTTACAGTGAATGTTACATAAGATGGCAGATATATAACTTGCAGCCACCGTGCTACTCTGCCCTGAAATCGGACCGCATTCCTGCCGAGGTGGACCTGTCGGGTCCCAATTATCGATAAATAATTCGATCACACTTTGTACAGGGATTCTGTAGTGCATACCAACCTATATATATACACACATCTACAATAAAAAAATATATATATATGCTGCCTCCAAGATGGACGCACCTCGGAAATGCCGGAACTGCCTCCAGCCCAGGGTGGAGCAATTCAACCTATGGATTCACCTCCGTATCCAAAGCCTCGGGGCCCCATCATGTATTCTTATGAGTGACGAAGCAGGAGACGCCTGTCGACGCTACGTAAACGCACCGACTACAAATTTCTTTCACAACGTTTTCGATGATTTCGAGTAACGTCTCCCAGCTCCTCGTATATCTAACTTACTTATCCGACTATACGTATAGTAATCGGGGAGAACGATCGTAAACCGGCGGCGGGACTTTCGTGAAAAGGTCAGAAGACACGTAATTAAATGGACAAGCGGCACGATCGACGAATATTGCATCTCGTATCTTTTTCATTGCGCTGACTTTCACGCGTGATGATATTGGCACTGGTTTTCACTGGTACGCGTGGTGTTAGATTTTGAGAATTGGGCTCGCGTGGACTCTCGGATGTTTTTCAATAAAAAATTAGAAACATCGCGAACGGTGATTTCTTTTTTTTCTTCTTCTTCCTTCTCTGCTCATTGACAATTTTATAGGTTATAAAGACATAGGTATAAAGTGCTCCTTCATTGTCTGCGTATGCTCGTCTCTTGATACGTTGGTTATGTGTTTGCTTGGTACTATTTTTTTATGATATTGGTAATAAGCGTCTCTTGTTTATCTTGTGTTATTGGCTTGGATCTTAATTCGTATCCCCTTCTTCTCTCTCGTTGAATAATTGAAAATCAAATGAATGATCGGGCATGAGGGACACTGCGGTGGCATTCTTGCCTTCAGCAAGGTAGGTACGAGACCGTATCTTTACTTTCACTGCTTTAGCGCGATCTAAAAGACGTTGTCCAATGCTGTACGGAATTTTTTTGAAAATTTCTAGAAATGTTTATTACAATTGTATTATCTTTTTTGGAAACCTTTATGGAACTATTGTTCATTTTTATGGTTGGATAAGAATCTTAGGGTATTGTTCGGTAGTTTGGTAAATGTATGAATTTTACTTGCCCCATGGCGACAATAGTTTCTCGCTTTTACCCACAAAGCCGAGGAATTCGAATTCTCATTGTTCGGGACACTCCTGCAAGGATGATGAGTTGTAGATTCAGTACCGTGTTATAAATTGCGTGATTTGAGGATAACAGTGTAGTCGGTATATACTGGGTAATACATTTTTTATGACGTCCCCAGACGCCTCCATGATGATATTCATCATGATATTCGTAAAATTAAATATTTTTATGTATATATTTTTATTTATGTACCATTCTTAATGTTGAGGCAGGTCAAGAATTAGATAATTTTTTGTATTATATCGTTTAGAAATTCCGAATCGACTCTGAAACACGTATAAATTTTGCGTAGTCCCACTCGTTAAAATTGCCATAAGGAAATCGTTCGATCTTCGCGATCGATAGGATGAAATTAGAAAAGAAAAAACTTTCGAAGACAGTGCCTCGACTACTGTTCAATTGACTGTCTAAACCTTTGCAATGCAAATAAAAAGGCGAAAGATTTTGGCCAGGGACATGTGGCATCATCCTTTTATATGCCTGACGCTAATTCACGTCGTTAATACCAACCGAGTAAACTGTTTTCTAGCGTAATAATTTTTGTTCATAACGATGACTTTTCTATATTCGTCATATATCTTATCCCAGATAGCATTTGTGGGATGAAATTTGCATAACCCCTTTGCGGATGGATATACACATCACGTACCGTTGGTTAATTCGTAGGTTGCATACAATTTGCATATTCAAGTTATTTAATCATCTCATCAACGTGATAATCGCAAGTGTCGATGCCTTTTTTTGACTTTTCAAAACTTCAACTGACTTTTGACACTTAATCTATGCGTACTCGATTTATTTATTTGACAAATTAATTATTCTAAATTTACAGACTCTTATCACGATCGTTTACATTGAACGCGCAGTGAATGTTTACTTCGTCATGAAATGACTCTTACCGCTGTAAATGCATTGTTACACGATGCATGCACGAATGGATGCGCCGCGAGGTGCGAAGGAATTGCAAAGCTTCGTTATAGAATACCGAGTGAAACTTCCTGTACCGAGGAATATCGAAATCGAAAAATAATTCACTTTCGAGATATCGTCAAAAATCATTCTAGTAAAAGTTTGCTGACGTTGCATATATATATTTAAAAAAAAGAACGAACAATTTCACAAATTTCATACAACATAAACATAACCTGCAAATTTGCCTATGTATCTTCAATGATAAAAATATCCAAGACAATATTTAACGAAAGTCATTGTTATTATTATATTTGTATTTATTTCTATAAAATATTATACATATATATATATATATATCATTATTTTCATTAATTTAATTTATCATTATCACGCGACGACTACTTTGATATTTCGGGTCAAAGTTGAAATCTATTTCGTACACGACCCCACCTGAGGCGGATTCACTTCTACGAGGAATCCCTCAGGATGAGAAACACACCAACGGGATATCGACAGTTGAGTATGGTGGTTGGTACCAGAGTGAGAGTGCCATATATATAGAGAGAAGGGGAAACTCCGCTCGGCACTCCAAAGTACACAGCCTCCGCGTTTGCAGTGGTGTGCTTCGTTCTTGCTTCTTTATTTATTTCCACGATTCGATTTCGAAGCTTCATTTAGAGTCACGAGTTCACCCTTACATCAAGTGGAAAAAAAAGAGGGACGCTTGCAGGGCGAAGAAAAAAATTAAGACACAAGGAGCATCATGAAATTCACCGTTATCACGTAAGTACCCACAAGTCATGTAAAGTCAGTGTAGATGATAATAAAAAAAATGGTCACTTTCAAATCTTCTATAATTCATTATAAAAATACGTAGACATTCATTGAAGATGCGAAATACATGAAAAAAAAATACTTTTATTCAAACCGATATTCTATAGAAAATCGTTTCTTGTCTATTAATTTATATCGATTAATATTTATATATTTATATAATAATTATTACACTCCGCGTTGTCTAACTCGTGTATAATTGCCTGATGTCATTAATTCCCTTTTTCACTTACCACATTAACCTTCAACAATAACGGCGCTTACACTACTTACCATAGTATCTGTCCTCTACAATCACTCCGAAACCAACTGGTTTCTGTACGTGAAGCTAAAATGACTGTACGGTAAATAAAATTCGTAACTGTACAAAGTTTGCGCAAGTATTCTCCATTGTTAAGAATGACATTAAGCGTTAACAGTCGTATACATATTGATACTGGTGAACAAGGAGAGGAGGCGCTGCCGCGAAGGCGTCGAATGATTTATTGAAAGGGAACGGCGTGATCGAAGCCGAGAGTGAACGTCCGAGAGTGAAAACATATGGTGACGGAGCAAAATGGAAAGTGGTTTTAAACAGAAAATCTCGAAGCATGTGTATGGCGAGAACGTATGACGTGTGTAGTATCGAATGAAAAAAAAGGAAAAAAAAATTACATAAAATCCGTGCGAATCTCATGAGCAATTACATGCAAGCATCTAGTAAATAGTGAGAATACAATATTTGCATAACAGGACGTGTTTTCCCGATCGCGACGTGTCGCCAGCGCAAGTACCGTTACCTGGTACAGTATGAGTACAGGTCTGTTCGTGGTATCCAAAAAGTATAAGTACGTGACGCGTGCAATTTTCCAATAAGAAATGTTTATTAATGCAGTAGGGCAAAAGCGCTCGGATAACAATAGCGGCGGTGTAACAATAAGAAAATAATGACAGGCTGCTCGCGTAACTGTTTTACCATTATGTGGCGCTACTGGACGTCATTGTACTTATTCTTATTGTTCCACTGTACGTCTGACTGATACAATAGCTTACTACTGGAGCATATGTTACCGGTTATCAATACGCGACAGATTCGTTCACAGTAACGGCGACGGGCGTGAAATCGTTATTACAGAGTCAATAGGATGTCTAATCTTGATTTTTCGGTAAAATCAATAGGACGTAATATAGACATAGTATTGCTCGTTTTTATTTTTCTTCTCGCAAGATCGTTGCGTACCGCAGTAAGAGCAGAGGAGCGACAAAACGTAAAGTTACAACACGTAGCGACTCTTTTGACCAGGAATGATACCGAACTACGCAATGTCTGGCGCATTACAGGTTAATTTTTTTTCATTAATTTTTTATTACGTCTTTTTCGTCATTCCTCATTTTAGTATCTTTTTTTTTGGTGTTATTTGTGCATTTTTTGTCAACCCAATGATTTCACAAATTTTCTTAAATTCTATGTAATTACTTTGATTCGCGTTCATTATTTCCTGTCGTTTAATAAATTCAACTGAATTTGTTTCATTTACCGATTTTTTATGTGCACAAGTAGAGACAGACGTCGCAAGGCCATTCGACTGTTGCATCGAAGTCCTGAAACAGGTTTGATTCGAGTCAAAAAAACAAAAGCAATCAACCGCTTTTTTTGTATCCATCAAAAAAAGCACACGTGGACATAAAAAGTATGAATATAAAGTATAATTAGAATTTTGATAATTCGTCGAAGATTCTGTATAAATAAAATACTTTTTTTTTTACTTTAAACATCCGACAGGGGGATTAAAGTAGTAGAAATATTTTCGAAATTTTTTCATAATTCCGGCGAACGTTCAATTTCCACTGAATGATAGATCGATCGATCATCCATTCATTATACAAGATTATAGAAGATCCCCATCCGGTTCTGAGCAGGAAATCGGGTAGTCTACAGATATATTATACAGCATCCAACACACATGATTATGACAAGCTAGAAATACAAGGTGCCATAGTAGCCCGAGAAGGTACTGAGAAATCTATGCAAATGTCTTGGATATTAACTACGTTATTTCTCCTTGACATTATTATAATTCTCTTTTACAAATGGCGGATTACATGTGTAATAATGCTAAATCGTTATACGCGTAAACTTTCCTCGTTCGAGGAGACTCGCGTCTATCACATAGCAACCAGGATTAATATACTTGACGTGATATCATCCGACTATGATAATTATGTACCGTTATCCTGATAATTAATTGTATATGGACTTTACGGAAGATCATCCATATCCAAAGCCACGGAAACGTTACTAGTGAAGGCTGTTCTACTTTTTATGTGCGACCTTACACTTTGCCGAGGTGATCGTCGACCTTATTACAAGGTTGATCATTATCCTGAAGAATAATCGTACGAAAACTTATTGGGGAAGCATCGGCGGTCACGAGAGTAGAATAAAATCTGATTGAATTCTCCATTCACAGATTTGGTCGGAAACGCTTTTAAAGAAAAAAAAAAAAAAGATAATAGACTTAGTAAAGCATGACTTCGACAATACAATTCAAGAAATTATGATTAAATTAATTAAATATTCACTGTATAAAAACAGCATAAAATTTATAGATTATAAAAATTATTTCTCCAAATGAACATCGATCGATTCAATTGACAGTGTCTATTATTGATTTTTTTATTAATAACTATTACTCCTGTCGATACCCAATCCTCATACATAACTTGTAGCATACGAAATCAGACGGTAACCTAGAGCACGTGGTTTCAGTCGCAAGGTAAAACAAGATACCAGTTCTAGGTTCAGCTTCGATTCCTGGTGAACGTTGGTTGGCTCAATCGGGGTCAACTGAAAGTGCTCAGGATACGTACCTATACCGGTACTCTTGCACGTCGAGTATATAATAAGTACAATCCGAGAGTGAACGAGAGACAAACCGGCATCGAAAAAGGACGAGGAAAGGAGCTAGAGGGAACAGGTCGTGTTGCCGTGTCTGTAAATGCTCGATCGCGCGAAACAGAATCCATACGATTTGTAGGGTGCTCGTACATATATATAATATAAATAATAACGTACTTTATAAAGGTAATATACGCACGGTATCCTCTACGCGACCATTTCGCAGGACACTCATGAATTATTTATAGGAATTCTTATATGCTAGATACATGCATAAGAGTATCGGCAAGCTACATATGTTCGTGATACCTATCGACAGATATATTAGATATTGAGCATATACATATATATTACTATGCAGTATATAATTTCCCAGTGCAGAGGCGGATTTCTGGGTAGGTGAAATGCCGGCTACTACCGACAATCAGTATTACTCGTGGTGGACTTAGTCTTGGAACGATTGCAATATACGAATCGCATTTGCTGTATATTCATTTCGAAATGCGTCCTGCGTCGGAATATTTATTGAAAATTACGAAAATTTCAAGAAGACTATATAAGTGTCTTGACAAGGAATACGACCAGCTTAACGATTTATGAAATCGAGTTGGCTCTGTTGAAATTTTCACAGAGCTTTCGATATCATTTGGTAATATCAATAATGTATTAATTTGCTATTATGTTGGTACCACGTATCTTCCTGGCAAGGGCACCTCTGCCTATGGCTAAGATAATCGGACGAAATTCGCTTTGTAAGATCCTCACTTTCACTAACGCTTTGAGTTAGAGAGACGGACCAACCGGTACTGGGGTAACGAAATGGCTCGTATTATCACTACACAGGTGGCGGACTTATTGGAAATTAAAGAGGTTACAGTTTTGGCATTTACATAAGTGAGAAGTGAGCCCTGCCCATGTGACATTTTATGTAACAGAAAGAAAGTCATACATAACCGCTGTAACAGAGCAGACTCCTGATCTGTGCTTAGGGCATGACTACTTATTGACTATTGGAATTTTTTCTAATTATTATTTTCTTGTGTTACATCGATATGAAGCTGCTGGATATATATATTTTTTATTACAATGCATGCCTTATGGGAACGTTCAGAAATTGCATTGCTATTTCGCCAAACTGATTTGACATTTGATTTATGTACATTTATAATGTACGATCAATAATGAATTCATCTTTCACGTTTCAATATGTGTCTTTTATTCAAAATTCATGGCTGGTTTTCATGACATTTGTAAAGTCGCGCACGTATGAATCTATGCTGGCTACGACAGAGCCGATCCCAAGTGCCGTGAGCCAAGCAGAGAAAGTAAGTTTCATACGTGAATGTCATAGGTCAAAATCCATCTGGTGGTGTCGTGCACGAAGTGCATAGTATTCGTGACGTCTAGATTCCATTGTAAAACGTGAATCGACTCATTGTATGTCGTAAGGTCTACAGGATACACAGAGGGCGCAGCCTGTGATCTTGCATAGATGACATTATCTGAAATATGAAATATTTTAACTTTCAGATTGTTGGCGCTGTGCCTTATAGCTATTGGCAAAGCTGCGGAGGAGGAGTACGATTATGAAGACGAGCCAGCAGCCCCGGTTACACCTGCGCCTGCGAGACCAGTAGGAAGACTAGGAGGGCTCTTGTCTGCAAGAGGTCGAGCTCCCGTGGGAAGAAAACCAGCAACGGTAAGTTTAGCGTCTAATCTTATTGAATGCATTTGTATATCCTAATGTACCAACTGCGGAACGTAAAATTGTAGAATAATTCAATATTAATGTAACAATGATCTTGTCTCACAGCCTTCGTCCACGACACCCAAGCCGGTCGAGGAGCCCATCCAGGACGAAGAAGACAACGAACAGGTTCTAGAGGAAAGTCAGGAACAGGAAGAAGCTCCCACCACGACAACGGAAGCCTCAAAGAAGCTGCGCACCGGTGTCAGGCCTTTCAGGTTGACCATTTTCTTAAAAATATTGAACCAAGTACTAATTTAATAATAGCATAGGTACTAAAGATCATTCCTGATTCCACAGATCAAACGAGGACCTTCTGGCTGCCCTGAAGAGGAGAAGAGCTCAGGTCACCAGTAGCCATTCACGGGAGACTGCAACGCAGGCAGCTGCCGATGCCACGACATCTAAACCGAAGTGAATGAAAAAATGAGTAATTAGGAAAAAAATCATCTTTATTGAAATTATTAATATTTAATTCGTCTTTTCATCGTTCAAGGTCAACGTCCAATAATCGCATCAGGAATGGATCATCCGGTGAAGCTCCTGCAAGGACGACGACTCGCGGACGATTCGGATCGACCCGAGGATCGAAACCTATTCAAGAGGAAGTCGAAGAGACTCAACAGGAAGAGGTTCAAGTGAAGCCCAAACCCTACCGCAGAGGTTAGGGACGACTGGCGATTTTGGCCTGAGCGTTAATTCTGCATCTTTCATAAGGATGATCGAATGTCGAAGCAATGGATGTTCGCCGTTTCGTTGAATTAATGAATTCCTTACGAAATTTCATATTCCTCACGTCTTAATATTTTTTTTATACATACAAAAGTGCCCATACTGATCAATATTACTTTCTACTCTAACTACACGATGATATTATGTGTAATGTGTTTTTGAAAGTGTAATGTGATAGCAGTTTCGAGCAGTCCGTTATCATTGATACACGGTCGCTATGTAATTTTGCCAATTCCGACTGAAGTTAAATAAAAGTGGTTATAGTAACTCGACTTCGTATAGGAAACAAATGTGAATGATAAGAAAGAGTATAATGAAAAACAACAATTCGCTGGGTTAACGTGCACGCGTACGAGAAAAAAAAATAAGTGCAATCTGTACAAAGGAACGCCTGAAATCATGTACATAGCAGACTATTGCCGTTCTCTGACTAACCTAAAATATTGTATAAATGTAAATTAATGAGAATAAAGGTAAAGCACACGAAGCGAATTCTTTCGCCGAGTGATAGTAATCTTTCACGTGGGCGTCCACATATTTACCCGAGAGCCTGACGAAACTGCATTTATAGTTTTACCGTTATTCATACTACGACAATAGACCCAAAAAAGAGGAACTGTCAACGATCCGCATGAATCTTACGTATATTACGTTACAATAATCCCTCGCTACTTGAATTTCCTATTTACGGTTTTGGGAATTCGTGGTCGGATATTTATCTAAAAATTCATCCCCTCTCAGCACTGAGGGCTTTTGCTATTCGCAGCATTTGTCAGGAACCCCCGCGAATAATCAGGGAATACTACTTTGAACTGATAAACTTTGAAAAACTTGATGTATGCACTTACCAGCTATTTGCCATAGTTATTCGACCTTGTTAGTGACACTACATAACCAGTCCACACGTCTGGCATTCTATATTCCTTGAGCGTTAAGAATGTTTGCATTTAATATTTTCATGCATTAATACGTTGCGTTTTAATTGCCACGACGGGTGAAAGTGAAAAGCGTCAAGGTTCGAGCAATTCGGTTATTTGAAATATGTCGCAACAAGTACAACGAACAGGCAATGCAGTACCAATGTCAAAGCAGCAATCATTTTTTCGTAAAAATCGGTACAGCAATTGCATAAAAAGAACGTAACTAATAAATAAAAGAATAAATATGCAAATATTTGTGATTGAAAAATATAATGTTTATTTATCAATTATTTAATCGTCACGAATATTAATTGCAGTGCATCGAAAAAATTACTAAACAATGTTGCTACTTGACTCATTTCATTTTTTTTTTCTCCAGACATAACGTTTCATCATCCAAGAAATAATTTCACTCGACTATCAACAAATTTCATCCGATTTCCGATAACGAGTGGAACGTTCGATACGAAGCGGAACTAGATCCTCACGGATACAGGAAGCTGGTAAATACCGGTATTCCGCTATGCTCAACCTACTTTAGTAATCTGGGATACCTACTGCCTTGTTACAAATAGGTATTTAATAACTGCCTATACTTGTCCACGTATATCAATCATGATTCTATCTCCTGTTACAGTCATGAACGGTAGTTATACGCTAGTCTAGTAGATCGAGAGAAACTTTTCTTCGAACGCTTTAAATCACCCAATGAAATTCGCACAGGTGCCTGGCTCGCTATACCATCCAATGGAATAATAAAAGTATCACTGACAATAAGAAACTCCCAAGGATCACAAACAAGCGATTGAAACATTAAAATGCCATGTCAAGTCATTAATCTTGCTTAACGTTACAATAAAATATCATAATTTTACTTGACACTCGGACATGCAATAGCACTGAAATTGATAAAAAATAATTTCTAATATACCCAGTAAACGATCCAAGATATACAGACAGGCAGACAGCAAAATTATATCTGATTTTATCGTACGATCGATCAATATAATCATAAGATTTCTAATAAAAATTTCCAAATAAATAATACATGGTATCCCACAACAGGTATACAATGTTTAAGTATATCATTTTTAGAATAAATACTCCATTAGTCAGTCGTTCCATTGATTTCATACTATAAATCCATTGGAAGAGAAGTGGCCACAGGACGAATGGGAATTTAAGTACGTCCAATCGTTATATGTCAGCGTACCTCAGCGGGGCTGACATTTCACTGCCTTATGTAATTTTATTATCGTACGTACGCTTATTCCTTTTTTCCCTATCTCCCGGCATAATTTAATACGCGACACGGAGATTCTCGGCCAATTTCATCAGATAGGTAAACGAGTACGTGGCAACAATAAATACGCGTAGGAGGATCGGAACATTTTGACCTATAGAAATATTCGCCATCATTCCTATCTCGATTCGCCACGCGAATTCCATAGTCGCCGATCAAAAATGCCATTCTGTTTAAGAACGAATACATCCAGTAGGTGTCCCGTATAGGGAACGATCCTGGTACGCCGCAAGCGTGCTGGTTCGTATATGCTTGTCACCGTTTATATTCCTTGTTACAAACTCCCATACATATGTACATATTAAACTTGTCACCACACCCTTTAAACCACGTGACTTTACTCGCTGCTAGGATAAAGGCCCGTGAACCGTATCGCGCCACTTTGCCCCTTATCAGCTAGCCAGGACAGTTCAGACTATTTCAGACAATGACAACACGTCCCTTCTATTAAATCCTATAGCTACAACAGACATATATATATATATATATATAAAATACCTATAGAGAAAGATTCATGAAATTCTTAAGCTAGTTTGAATTTCCCGCTATTTTACGGTACACGCCATCTTTTTGAATGACGCTTTAACGAATTTTCATTATAGACAATCGTGCTTCGTTCGTATCCATCAGAATGAGATCAGATGAGGCCGTAAGGTGCACAATAAGAAAGGAGAATGCAAGAACAGGAGTCAGATTCGAGAGGCCCGGTAAGGAATGAGACACGAAAGTGAGAGGAGTGGAACCTCGTCGGCCTTGAGAGTCCAGAGAAGAACATTTCACTTATAAAGAGCATCCATAGCAACGATATTGATAACCTATGTGGACGTTACGAAGAAAACGAGGTGATAACAATGTCAAGATATCGGAAAGATTACATCTATATTATATAGCACACAGTTAATTATTATTATTATCGTTCTATGACTTTTGGCATTGTTCATCACGACTCTCGTTGTCCTTCCAATCGACTTCCGCTAATACGACCTTACTTTCCATGCAACTACTTCTCGCCTTACGTATCCCAGATAATTTAATAAAACACTCGGTTCAAGGATTTCTGTACTAGTGAGTACGACTAGTCTAACGACTTTGCGTATGAAATAAAAAATATAAAATATATATGTATAATCTTATAATACGTTTAATTGTCTTCCAATATCTTTTCAAATAATGTTTCATTGATTTATCCTATCCCAAGAAAGTATCTATACGAACATCATAGACATAATCTTCACTTTCGTTCTTCACTATCTTTACTGTCTTTCGAAATAATCGAACTATGAGACGCCCGTTATAGACTCGTGGAACATATGTATCTTAATTTTGAATATGTAAGACATTCCTAACCTTGCGCACTGTGGGCGTTTAAGTTAGTCGAAAATAGCTTGGAAGTATCGATGGTAGATTCTTGATAATACCAAGGGATCGGAAAACAATATGACTACAATCAATTTAGCGTATCTCGTGAAACAATGAAATATGATATTTAAGATTTAGAATTATTGTTCGTGGTAAGCCGAGTGAGAAAAAATGCGTAGGAACGAAGGAAAGTGAAGTCAATGTATTGTTAAAATAATAGTAATAATAATGTAAGTGAAAAAGGCCCAAAGGGGGGTGAATATTTTATTTTTATTTTTTTTTCAAAATAATTACGCTATCTACGATTACAGTTTCTTTCGCGATGCAGAAGAAATCGATTTCGTTGGAATTCTAGTAGACTTTTTTTTTACGCGCATGTACAAATGCAAACGTCATACTTAATATTGTATATAGTACAAAGAATGAATTTATGTAAAAGTCCACCAGCCGCAGCACGATGCAAAACCGCTAAGCTTACGCAATCTGTGTTCACCGGTGGGTATACGCAGGTCGATGTAAATTTCGAGATGCCCATATGTGCCTACGTTGGATTCTAATGTGTGTTGGCATTGCATATAAAGGAGACATATTGCTTGCATACTGGTAATCCTTGATTAAAGAGATTTTGTGCTAGGAATTTCCCGTTTCTCTTATTATTGGCGACAACGAGGAGCCGAACGATGATCGTTCGTTACTCCTTGAACGTCTGACCAAAGAGATACAGCTACTTCTGGCAAATTAAAATTATTTAGTAGCGAAATGGTAAAAGCATTTCAGCCGACATGCTTTGCGAATGTCAAAATTGGCGAATCTTCAAAAGAGATAAAAATACAAGAATCCTTTATCAGGCTGTTAACAACGAAAGTAAATTGCATCTTTATTATGCAATGGAAGAAGCTCGTAGCGAGACGACGCTCTGGGAGGAGTTGGAAGTGGAATTAGCGTCGGGCAATAGTACCTATAGACGCCGATCCAAGTTTCTCTGACCTTTAAGTAATGTCACTCAAGACGCCAGCGTCGCTCTCAGGCATTTCTATCGGCACTCATCAAATTATGAGAAAACTATGGGTTTGTGGAATCGTGTCTTGTATGATAAATACAATATGTGGAATTGGACCAATTGGAAGATGCTGTTAATTAGTCATAATATCGATTGGTAAAATTTCTTGATAAATTTCCGATTGAAATTCTGTAATATTTGAAGGAGGGTGGAGCAAGATAGAATTCTTGAATAAATAATTTTGGAATTAATTTCCAAAAATATATTACGATTGCCTGTCTTTTTTTATCTTCAATTTATTTTTTTGGGGTAGTTCATCTTATCCCCACCTATCCCTATTACATGTTATAATGAGTTGCGATAGAAATTTACTAAAAATTTCGTAAATAGCAAGTAGATAATTGCAATTTCGTTAGATCAGTCTAATCGTGGCAAATGAACCTTATCGGAGAAGATATCGTCGCGATGGACCGAAACGACGTCGCGACGCAACAATGGGAAAACTGCCGATACGAAAAATGAATTGGTCTCGTGCTGTTATAGTTGTAGTCATCACTGTAGTCTTATGAGCAAATTCTTATTCGCTCGGCCGAGACTGATGTCGCGCAGTTACGTGAGAACCGGAAGTATCCAAATGGAAGAGATCAGAATACGAATACCCATCGAAGCGAGTCGCCGACGCTCTTGGCATTTCTTGTTGTCGCGGAGTCAAGAAATTAGGACTCGTGCAATTTTCGCTTCCTTCCGGAAATACAAGAAATAAATCGGCAGAAAATTTTCGATAGAAACGGATAGGTGTGTATCGTCGCTGCTCTGGAAACTGAATGCAGTGGACAGGTCTGATGTCGCAAAGGAATACTCATTGTGAAACGAGGAAATAATTATGGAAATGTTAACTTCTCGCTCAGTGGTTGGCTGACTGACTGGATGACTGGGCTGGCTAAGGCAATGTTATTATTTCGCATTGTGTTGCACAAACTAACGGTGCATGCACAATACATCGTTCGTATACTTTGAAGCTAAGTCGTGTCAAAGAGACAATTTAGTTTTAGAGCTTGAAATTATAAATATTGATTAGAGTAATATTTTTCTTGTTTTTATTTTAAATATTTTTCATTTCGAAAATTTCGAAAATGCCCTGACGATCACGTTCCATGGGTATCTTGAGTGTATCTGAGGTTCCTCAGTAATTTTTTTTTTGTGAAACTAATATTCGAGAACGTAGATATAAATAAAATAAAATGGATTGTAAGGCGAGGAGGAGCGAAGGACTTTCTCTTGGGCAGAAATCCTTATTCGCTTTCCCTGGCACGCGTGTATTCGTGCACACATGTTCCTTGTGGGATTCTGAGAGCTATCGAGTCAACTATAACGATCCTTTAAGATATCGATCGATTAACATTATCATACAGGAGAAATTAGAGAATTTTATGGAAATTACAAAATATATAATTTGCCACGGTAAAATGTCACATAACCACAAGTGACTATTATTCTGAGAAATATTTTTAAATTATTATTCCTTCACGACGTCTGCTCGAGGATATACTTTTTTGACTTATTTTTATTAGAATTTCTGGTAATTCATAAATAATGAAAAAATATATAACCGTACGTATTGAGCAATGAGTTCCAAACACAATTCTGGGCTCTTTGCAAAAACATAAGATATTTAATCAATTTTTAAAAAAATGTTCTATCCAATGTATTTTTCAGTGAATAAAATTTTACGTCTCATGCTAATAGAATTTTTGTAGATTCGTAATTTAGATTCTTTCATGTTAGACCGATGTAACAGCATACGCCCTTTACGCCAAGACTTTTACAAATAAACGAGATATATAATTCGTTTGGGCGTCTGACGTATCGGAGCTCAGGGCAATGCCCGGAGCGGCTAATTATGATTTTCGACAGACAACAATTAATATTAAACATCGCATGAGCCAAGCCTTTCAATGTTAAGGTTACTATCTCCAGGTCCCTCTCGTGCTGTACCCGTCAAAATGTATAACCATGTACACACAAAAAAGTATGTCAAGTTGATATCCGGTTTGGCAAAGCCCGAATTACACGATCACATCCTTAATAATCGTTAAAAGAATAAACGCAAAGTTTCTAATTCCTATACCAGTTAAAACTTCAAACAGCGTAAACACGTATATTTCAAAAAACAAAAATTCAAAGCAGTTCAAAATTTTATAGCGGATTAAAAAATAATTTGTACTATACATATATCAGCTTTTTGTTACATTAAATAAAATCATGCGATCATAGTTTGTCCATGATTCAATGCAATTGTTTTATCGTATATATAATAAGGAATAATTCAAAAACAAGTAATTCTTTTTTTACAGTTTTCTTCGGGTTCCTCAGTGTTGCATGCATATTAATCACGTATACGTGTAAATGATTGTCCGGCTGTAGTCTAGACTTTATAGTGGACAGTCGATACCATGCGTGACAGCGTATAACGTGTTTGTCCTGTGATCGGCTTATTTCCTCACGTTGACATGCGTAAGCCTACAGTTGGATTAATATGTGGAGATCACTAGGAAGCACTTTCCATGGAATTTCTTAGGCGCCAGTTGTTTCATCATTGGAGTACGATATCGAAAATAAAATCCTGTTGATCTAGGAAGACACACGTTAAAAACTAATTGGTTATGCATATTCTCGCGTGTGAATCACGAATTTACCGATGGATTACGAAACCAGAATATTAAATAATTAAAGATTGAAAATTTGAAAGAACAAAATATAGGTACAGGTATGTCAAATGATAAAAAGCTAAACAATCGGTATTACATATTGGTACAGAGATCCACTGATGATTATCAGCTGTTGGGTCATTAGAATTGCCCGCGAAATTCTGACTACACCTGAAAAAGTCAAATCTGGATAACCTTAACATTGAAAGTTCTCCAACATAAGTTATTTGTTTCAGAAAGATGTTTGGCAACGGTTGTCACGATGATTTCACTTTTCGACGAGAAGAAATTTTACATAAGTGGACCAAAATGGTATTGGCTAACGTGTGATTTCGATTGATACCTATACAAAGACGTATGGATTTTTGAGGAATTCTTGAATACACTTTATTAAGCTTTTTTTACACATTTTACGAAGTTTCGTCTTTCTAACCTAAAACTTATGGTGCTGTGATTTCACGTCGTAAATGTAATAAGTACTATCGCTTAATGAAAATGTCCTGTTGACGTTTTTAAATATACTGTTGTCGATATGAGCCATGTTGATTTTATAACAGATATGTTATTTGAATAGTCAAAGACAGGAGTATGTAAATTTCGAAAGGATCTGCCAATTATAGGTTTAAGGATACCTTCGGAAAGTTCGTAATGCTCATCGAGGCTTTATCGAAATTCCTTGATGATTGAAAGAACGTAAAGAGGTACATATTCAGGGTTGTTCTTCGGGAATAAGAGCAGGAGTCAAGGTCGACAGGCTGGAACTTTCCTTATTTGAGTATTCGGCCAACAGGTACAGGTACCACTCAGTATTCTCACGTCACAATCATGCAAACACGCCCATCCAGAGAAAGTGAACTTTGTAAAAGCGAAGTGCAAATGCAAAAGCACGACCGTATTTGACACCGATCTCGTAAGATTGTAAGGATTGGCCCGTTGCCATTCGCTAATTTCAAGTTGGCCATCTTGGCACGGCATTCGAGAGTTCTACGAGGTGAGAGAACGAAAGATGGCGTTCTCGCATTCACTCCCGATAACAACCGAATATCGACTTTTGCTTTCACGTTTTCAATTTACGAGCTGCGCGACACTTTCGGACCAATTGATAGTAGTTTGGTGAGTGCAATTTGCATTACTTAAAAAAGGCTAAAAGAATTCACTTGCAGCGCCATCTTAGTTCTCAGTAATAAAGCACGGGTGAGATTGCTTAAGACATTCCAAAGATTACGCGGGACGATTTGAAAATCTGTTTAATAGAATTTTGATGTTATGATGCCATTCGATGTACTATAGATCATTGTATTTGTACGTTTCTCGACACACATACGGGAGAGACTATAAATGATGCTGGAGAAAGTAAAATTCAAATTCACTCTCTATGGGGCTTCTCGCGTTTATCGGACGCGTGTAAATATCCATTACAGGCCAGTGCTAAGTCGCAGAGCACACACCGTTGGAATCCTGATGATCGACCATTGTTTAGACTCGCCCATTTTCACATTGAGGTCTGAAAACATTTTGATTTCTGCCCACTTGTCATTCTAATCGTTTCTATTCTAACATCTGAAATCATGTCTATTCAATGTCACTCCTATCGCCGATCTCTTTTACTTTTTCCTATGGTATATGCACGCTTATTCATGAACCATCCGACAGAAAAGGATGTTCCCAAGGAATTTCATATGCATATACTAATTATTTAAATGACATATCAATGCGAAATCTTGTTTTCAATCTTTCTTCTTCAAACCTTGAGAGCAGTGGAGTGACCGGATGAGGAGGAATTCTTTTCACGATGGAATTTTCATTTTTATTTTTCTCCAACAACGGGTGAGGCACTCTCGATGGCGGTTGGCAGCAATGCGGCAAGGCAGGGCGTGCAATGTGTTTTTGAAAGTACAGAAAATATGTCCGGGGGCCATTGAGATTCAACAAGCGAGCTGTCGTACCGTCCTCTGCGAAAGTGCAGCCAAGGTCCTTACTGGTGGATCTCCTTGCTTCTTGTTCATATTTATGTATATTCATAACAATTCACTTGTTTTACTATTCTTGCATTCAAATTTTATATGGTGGATGTTAGAAGAATGTGAATTTCGGAAAAATAATTTTTATTTTAATTATAAGGCTACTAGGGGGAATATGTTATTGCAAAATTTGTTTCTTTTCCTCGTAACTGACGTATTACTCTCGATCTCATTAAAATTCTCAGAAGATGATGACCATCGAAAAATTCAATTACACTTCCCGGTACTGTATTTCGATCGTGATCAGACCTTGAGCAGAAAATAAACTACTCGAGGTAATTTAAAGTGTCAGTCTTTTTGTGCCTGTGAAAATTATCATTGAAATTACACGAGTTTACGGAGCGTTGTACTTACCTTTTTCTCTACCTTCTCTCTTATTATCCATAATTACCATTTATCCAAAAGAGTACTCTGTGTTCACACAAGGATACCAGAAACTGACTAATGACATGCGCCAATTTGCTCTCGTATCACAATTCACATATTAATCATGAGTATTTTCAATTTTTATATAAATCCACCTTATTTCGAAAATACTAAAATGTCAGTATTTATCCCAAGAAGGATTCTCTTCAATAACCATAAACAAAAGAGTCCGTCCTCTGTTTTTGTACGAGATCCAGCAAAAAAAAGATAAAGGGAATAAGTCCGGTCGCGTCTAAAAGCGGGAAAGAAAAAAGGACAAATGATATTGAACGAAACATAGCAGGGAGCCGCAACGTCAATTCCACAGCAAGGCCAGGGCCTCTGGGTGCCGGGAACGAAATTTCTAACGAAACTACTAGTCGACCATTGTTACCGATCGTCTAATGGAATGACGACTATGTTTCATTAAATTAACTAGAATTGAGACGTCATTCGACTGTAGCGATTGATCTGCCATCTATGCCAGTTCTTGTAACCCAGGATGATATTGCACAATGAACGTCGTCATGTTAGAACACGATGCCAAGTATATCAAATCGCTTTATATGCCTCTGTTAGTCAGAAGACTGGTAATACCTAATGGTGGCATAACTCTGTTACACGCGATGGCAATGGCCGAGGAACTGAATTTTTATCCATTTACTAGAGGTGGACGTACTTGCTCGACTTCGTGGAACAACCTTAACGTCTTGTGATACGAGCTTTACGTTATATGCATGGTGGACGTGCCCTCAAATCACGTCCGGGTTCTACAAGGTGAGTCTTCATTGGGTATTGCGTTATTTATCATGAAACTGCATTCCTGGTACCATTACAGAAGTAACTTCTTCAATATAGATCTTGGATAATATTTTATTAGTATAGTTTTTATAAAAATATTCAATCCGTACTTATTTAAAATTTATTTCATTCTGTAGTAAGGACAGTTTGTTTCCTAGTATACTGTTTGATATTCCCCATGGACTTGGAGTAACCGTAATTACTGTGAACTGAAACTGCATGAAAGTCAATGACCAACCGTACTTGGTTTTACAGACTGTTCTACTGCAACGGATATAGTATGGGCTGTCTTGAATAATAATTAATTCGAGTTAATTCATCGGCAGCGAATTATCCACTAGGCAGTGGGTGTACGAAACGTAGTCATGCATTGATTTCAATTGTATACGTATGTATGTACATTAACGTCATCTACATGCTGCTATATGATCCTATACAACTGTCATTATGTCAGAAACTGGATGACACAAGACTTTGATGTTATAGCCTTTGTTCACAAAAGGCGGATAACTTTTCTCATTCGCTTGGGAGAGAAAGCCGTGTAGATTAACCTGTAACTGGCTACAGTTTTGTATTTGTCGCGTTCTAACCTGTGAAAGGTATCTTAACGATTTCGTCTGCTGCCTGTAAAACGAGGATCATTAGAACAATCGCCATTTTTCTGTCATGTATGGCGGTTAATTTGAATTTTTGTCAGGGAGAGAAATGGCTTGCGGAGACTTAACGATTCTTTCCGCGAGGTATAAGTTATAAAAAATGAGAAACATAACTAACGAAGGAAAAGAAAGACGGATGAAAAGAAAGGAGTGAGAAACTGAGTCACGTAGTGACTCACGTAGTACACGACAAAGCCACGAAAGTTCGTGGCAAGGGCACCACGGTGAATAAAACTGGTCCTACTGCTCCTGGTCGAATTCCTAAAATAGATTTTGGTCTTCAGGACGAAAATATTCCTGGAGTTACGACGGTTGTGTCCGAATGCGACCCAGAGCATTATTTATACTGTACAAGGAGTCAAGTAATTTGGGAAAAGGTATCGTTAATGCTACAACTCGCGACAGAGATCGTGCTGAGAATTGGTCATTTCCTACACCCTTTTTCAAGATGAAAGGATTATCGTCGGACGTTAATCAAGACACAGCATCCTCTTAGAAGGTTGTTTTACCTGAAACTAGTATACAATCTTGTCATGCCTAGTAGAATCGTATATTACGGGAAGAGCTTGATGAAAATTGACGTTTGGCTAATAAACCATTTCTTATTATTTGAATTAATTGATTATCCACATCGAATTTTTGTAACACTCGACATTCTACTTGCGTAACGACACGCGGAGGCCTTTAAAGCGGCGTCTTCTAATTCGAAATGCTACCGTCCGGATAGACTAGTTACACTCTTGATTTCTCTAGGCCTTGACACCTGAAAGACTGCCGGCAACTATTGGCCACTGTGACTCACTTTAATACATATTTCTTTTTATTCTTTTCTTTCTCTCTATTTCGATTGTATATGGAAGTCACGAAGCGCAGAGGACACGTTTGATCTGTTATTGGTCGCGTCGTGTTTTCTGAGTAAGAGTTAAAAGAAAAACTTTTTACTGATACGATCCTATGAGAATTGACAATTGGATCGTGAAACTGGAGCGAGTCCTTTATCATAAATTATCCTTACGACCAATCCTAGATTTAAAATACTGATATTACATTCCCTGTATTTTTCATTATTAATAAATAACTTTCTACAATTAAAATACGAAATATTCAATGTATATTTTTTAAATATACATACGAATATCCAATCGTTTTCCTTGTTCGCTTCAAAATATTAGACTGATATGCATATAAAAGTTATGTCAAACTGTTTGTATTTTCAAAAACGAAACTGATACCGACTAAGCCAAGCGAAGACATCGGGAAGATACTCGGCGAGGGAAAGTAAATGTTATGAGTTAAATCAATAAAGCTCAACCACATCGCAGCATAGTTATTCCATCACCAGGCATCAACTCTCGAGAAGTTCAAAACGAAGGGATTTGAGCGTGAAGCAAGCATCGTCGCCACGTAGATTCCCGCTAACTCAGTAGCTACTGAAAGATCGTCCAATACCAATTTTACGAGGGAACAAACGTGATCGGGCTATCGGTTTTGTCCAGTTTGGTGGCTGGTGGGGTTGTCTGTGGTACCCGTGGTGGGTGGCGTATAAGTAGAGGCCTGCATTCGCCGCCGTTCTCATACCCTCACCACGTCCTTCGACTACCTCTTACTTTTACTTTTTTATCCTAGCGCAACTTTTTGCCCACCCAGTACAGTTTGGTACGCACAAGACGGCAGGGCGAGTGGTAACAGCGATGAGCGATCAGTGACACGAGTGACAATACATCAAGGTGTTACGTTTTCCTTCCGTATTGTAAAGTTCGGTCGTTCTTATCGCGCAACTAGAAAAGTGTGCAGTGCAGATATGTGGCTCAAGAGGGCGCTTCTGTGAGTAATAAATACTTGCTATAGTAATAAGTATACCAGATTCGATCCTTGTTTTTTCTTATCGTTATCCTTTTTTATGATCCTTTTTCTCTTCTATTTTTTCTTCCTATTCGCTCATTATCATTTTATATTTATTTTTCATTGTCTTTCGAACAGTATAGAGATATCGCGAAGCTTCGAGATATCTCCGTTACTTTCCCCGCTACGACCGGTTATCCAAATTGTTTATCCATCCATATTTCCTGAGGTGGACGTGTAGAAATTGAAAGGTTGAATGAGATAACCAAACCTCGACTCCTGATTATACGGCTTTCTCCTGGATTAATTTCCCTATCGCTTTTTTATTTTTTTTTTCATTGGCATTTTCGCGGCGATAATCTTAGACGGATGATTTCTAGATTTTTCACCCGATCTAACTTTAAAACTCTTACTTGGAATTGCACTGTTTTATTGCTGTACGTAATTATTGTACGGCGCTTTTTCTTGCCTGTCATGAAAAGAGATTGTACTGTCACAGAAGTACTATTGGTACTCATTAGTAATTTAGGTCTAGTTGATCGTATTATTTATTCATGATGATTATTATCCATTTTTGAGATAATATAACGATCATTGTGATCCATCAAGGATCTAATGATTATTGACCATATAGTCTATTCGAAAGTCGGGTACCTGTCGTAGTTGTACCAACTTCATGTCTTGGTATTAAACTGACCGATCTCCACTTGTACACACAGTTTCAATTAATCAAGGGATCGGCGCAATAATTATAAAAAAAGGTTAATGCTTGATTATACAATTTCGAGGGTTACAATCACGATCAGATTCTAACTTTATAGATCATTTTTAATTGGATTGATCTTGTATGTAAACAATGAAGAACATGAGTGCCCGATGATTCTCATGTTTTCTGGATTTTTTTTTAACGCTCAGCAAGTTTTATCTTTATATATGTATACAGATCATTGATCAATCGATTTATATTCAAGGTCAGTCAAATTCCGGAGGATGCAAATCAATCCCGTTTCATAGTGAATGTCGAGTTTGATGTAATTCTCAGTGCGCAGAATATAATAGTATTATGAATAAATAATGATAAAAATTTATCATTACAATCGGCACACACGATTCGATCAAATAATAATTTTATTTCCCAAGTAAAATATTCATAATGAAGTAGTTACTTTCATAACGTGCAAAGAGCGTGTAATTTATTATTTGAATTAGTGCAATTCCTTAACTACCACCACCCCTCTTTATAACGCCACTGTTAAATTGCTGCTAAAAAACACCAGTGCAAGCCGGCATTAGGCACGTGATACAATTTTTATGCATTTCCCGAATTTTAGAGAATTTCACTATTAGAAAATTTGAAATGGACAGAAATAAAAGAAATTTAAAAGTACAAGATTTATCGAGTCCTTGATGATCAAACTGAATGATGGCACATTCTGACACGGCAAATGGTACGACGAGAGGGCGACGGAAAATTGTCCACCGCTTTTTTTTCCAAAAATTTGTAAACTCACAACGAACCAAATTCGGGTACTGCACATTACTAGATAATTGTCTATCTCGGTGCGATATGCATATATGCGATACCCTTAGAACCTGTTAACACTGTTTGGCCATTGATAACAAATTTTCAGGATATCAAAGTTACATTTTGACTCCATTGAAAAAAAATGATACAGACACGCCTCTTGTTTATTAGTCCATCGTAAATACATATTTGTATATATTGCTATAGTCCTATTGGCAGTTTTGGCTTTCGCAACCAAGACATGCACACGTTTTGACATTCGAATGTTTGAAAGTTATTTTGCCTTTGGCAATCCATCCCTCGTCAGCTGGTTTCGCCATGGCGACTCCAAAGTTAACTTGAATCTTGACTATATAATATATATATATATATGTACACATATACGTGGTAGCCATTAGCGATTAGGTACATTGGAAATCGAAGTTGTCTATACTACTGTAATTAGTCGATGTCGCATTCATGTTATTACGTAAATACAGTAAATCCCTGTGTAATTACACTTAGCCAAGATCATCCAGTAAGAAAGATATATATTTTTTTAAATTCATTTATGTTATACGAGTACAAGATGTGTTTTGATTCAATGTTACTGGGATAAATTGTTTTTATATTAAATAGACAATTTAAAGAGCAATCTACTTTACGGGCGAGGAATTTTTAAAAATTATTTGCGGATCAGTCGGAGGTTTTGCGGTAATGTTATGACTTACGCAACTTGAGTTTACCGCGCTGATAGATATATACCCACGTAGCTACATACGAGACCACTTTCTCCATATGGTTTCACGATAAATTCCATTAGTATGAGTATTTAATATCTAATGCTTCCAACACCCACTGATTTTAGCTATAACTTTCCTTGGTTTATAAATTATATCTATGTATATGCAACTGCATAGCACCGATGGCGGACCTTCCACGCGTCGTGAAATTCTCAACGGAACGGAACCGTTCCGCCATATTCTCTGATAACGATATTATTTATATCGGTACAAGAACGACTTTGCATAACATTGCACTGTCAGTTCCGCATACGAAAAATATTCTTTACGATATTTCATCCGATCAATTCAAAGTTTAAGGATATATTAAAAAAAAGTCAGTATAAATAATTTAAATAAAAAAATTGTGACTGTAATTGAATATAATTCGCGCGTACGACTATAAGTATTTTTTTTAACAGGTCTTTAGTCCAGCATTTTATTAAGAGTTGATGAATAGATGTCGAATTTCTAGCGTTCCTTTCCTGGGGCAATGTGGTGTTCTCGAATTCCTCCGGATCTCGATTAGACAGAAGCAAATGAATAATAAATTGGGCAACCTTGCCTGACGACACCTAGAACGGGAGTGAGGTCGCATTATCCTCGTGTCTCGAGGGTAGACGGCCTCGATTGTAGAGTCGATCGTCATTGAACGGCTGCTGGAATGATGATAATAAAAAAAAGTCTTCTGCACGCGTGATTATCAGTTGGTAAAAACAGTTTATGTCTGAAGACCTTCCAAATAAAAGTAGTACATTTACCACGTATGATCATAATCCATCAGTGAAATCCATTTTGATCTAGATCGTTTGATCGAATTAAATGTTGATCATTAAATAAATTGAGAATTTCAAATTGCACTCATGATCCAATTTAAGTTCATATACGAATCTGTATAACTGAAGCCAAATGGCTTTGGAACTGGCAGCCAACTTAGCTTACCAACCAGATGTAAACTTTCACCAGTGCCGTATTTCAACCCAGCCACCCATTCCCTCATTTTAAATTCCGTCCTGTAGCATCTTTCTAACATTCCTCGACTTCAGCCTTAACGTAGACAACTTGTTATATTTCATAAGAGCGCAGCATCCGCATGCAACCATGTTGCTTACCTCTGTACAAGTCTCAAGAGTCGACACTATAGAATCGATCATCCGAGGTATGAACACCTTATGAAACTTTTCTCTTTTTCTTTTTACCCATTAGAATTTGCTGCGCTGTCGCAGCTGTACTGGGTGAGGAGGACATCATCACGAGAGCGAGACCTGGACAGGAGTTCGTACGGATTCAGTCTTCCATCGGGGAACCTGCTCCTTTCCAGGCCAGAGCCATACCGGTTGAAGGTAATGACATTCTCCATTTGTGGAGAAAGGATGAAGACCTAACATTTACTTAACATTTCGTAGAGTATTATAAGTGCTTGTTGGATTTCAGAATTCGTCACCTCGCACAAGATACCCGAGGGCGTCTCCAAGCCATCGGACGATGACGAGGACGAAACCGAGAGGGAGAGTATAGCCGAGGCGATTGTGAAGGAGATTAAGAATTTGGAAAAAAAGGAAACTCCTAAGAAAAAGATCGAGAAGAAAGTAGAGAATGTGAAGATCGTTCAACAGAGTTTGGATCTGCTGAGCGAAGGTTCGTCCGACGAGAAGATCACTAGAAAGAGACAGGCCAACGTAGAACTTGAAAGTTTTGGTAATTCTGGTGTATTGCAAGAAGATGGCCTTAAGAAGGTCGACGCTCCTCGTACTCCAGCCAAAGGTCAAAAGGACTCCGTTATACCTGGCGTTCAAGTTAGGTAATAACTCGTTCCCCGTCTGTTATTATTACGTAATTATTTTGAACGAGGTTAACACTGCTACAGACTTCTCTAAACGTGATTAGAATGTAAAGGCTCTCTTACGTTTTTATTACAGCGCTGAGAATCCAACTACCATGGTTCCGGTTTTAACGACAACTAGAGAACCACGTGGTTTTGATTTCGTACCCGTCAACATCATCCGCGAGGATAGTAAGGATGCGTATACACCTTACTCTGAACGACACTTCGGCGACCTCAGTGATGTTAGTCTGGTACCTGCTGGTACTAATTCTCGTATTCAGGTAAATCCGAGCTCATTTAGTTATTATTGTGCCAGGCACACGTGAGATTTATATGGAGCTTCGTGTTCTGTAGGTCAAGAAAGGACCCAATGGTAAGGATTATGAGTACGAGTATGTGTACTATTACTACGACGAGGATGACGAAGGTAAAGCAGGTAGTGCCACGAATTCTCATGATGGTCCAGCCAAGACTACTTCGTCTCCCAGGAGAGGAGCGTCGAGCAACAGGAACAAATATAGTACGGTTGAAAGGTCAACCACTGCTGAACCTGCTAGCAATGAAGTAATTCCTAATAAAAATGGAAATAGAGGGCGACAGCTTTCCGAAGGAGAAGATGTATCAGAAGAAAGGTTGCCTGCCAATACCAGATTTCCACCCAGGTAAAACTTTCATGCGGACATTCCCTACAGCATTATGGCCTACATCCTGAGTACTTGACAAACGAGTTTTTCACGCATGTATCTTGTTAATTAGATCCCGATCTAATCACAATACGGGAACCACGGAACCTAGTCGCGCTCGTGGTAACCGACCAAGACCCAGTTTGGACCTCGTCGACTCCAGCAGCTTCCGTACCCATCAGGAAGGTCCTGAATTTCCCCAAAATCTACCCAAAGGTCCTGTCAGATTTCTAGGGGTAACTCCAAATGAGGACAGTGAGGAGAAACCTGTGACCAGGGGACGTGGAAGACCTCACAAAGTTCAGGAACCAGCTCCTGTAGCAGAGACTGTCGAGGAAGTGTCACTATCTCACAGAAGACGACCTGTAGCGGAATCTGTACAACCGGAAGTAAGAAATTATCACTTGATTTTTTTTTTAATTTTTCATTTTTTATTCAAATGTATTTTAGTATTCTAATTCTTTTCAGATTGAAGTCGAATTGAAGAGAGGACAACCTTCGCGAGCACCCGCAGAGCAGGATGATGACAATGATGACAATAATTCTTCCGAGGTTATTTCAAAGAAAGATGCATCTCAAGAGAAGACCGAACAAACTCTAGAAGATGAGAGAAAGGAAAGTGACTCAATTGAAGTTACTACCACAGAAATTCCTACGACAGAAAATCCTTCTGCTATGGATAAAGTCGCCCTGGATTTATATGCCTTCCTTCAACAAGGTCAAAGCAATCTCGTAGATTCTTCTGCTGCTGAAGGAGAGTCCGGGGAAAGCACTACTGTTTCTGATGATGATACAACTACTGAAATACCTACTACTACGGAAATACCGACTACAACTACCACTGAACCTACTACAACTACGACTGTAGCTACCACGACAACCACAACTACAGAACCGTCAACTACTACCACTCAGCTTCCTGCTGGTAGAGGAAAATTCAGAAGACCAGGACTTGGAGGTTCTGTCGGTACTAGAAACCGGTAAGCGAATAAACTGAGAAATAACTTCTAGGTCTTTTAATAATTTCTATTAGCATTATTGCATTTTTATTAATGTTTTCAGATTTAAATCTAACAGTCTCAGTACCACTACTACAGAAGCTACAGAGACCACACAGAGAACCCGAGGTCGTTTTGGCGGCAACAGTGGTGGATTCAAAAGACCTAGACCTGGACAGAAACAGCCTGTAGAAGAAGAGATTCAAAAAGATAGTTCTAGTTCCGTTAATGCTGAGAAGCCATCTATCGGTCGTGGTAGATTCCGTGGTTCCAGCTCGAGGAATTCAGTTACTACCACTGCTGCACCTTCCACTGCCTCATCGTCCTTGTCATCCTCTTCCGGAATATCCCGACCTTCTTTCAATAAATTAAATATCAATCGCAGACGTGGTAGGCCCACCACAGCTGCTCCTACGGCCAGCCAAGAAACTCAGGAAGCTGAAACAGGTCAGACTGATGCTCACGACGCAAGCACCACTACCAAGGCTAGCATTCGACCTAGACTTCCCGGTGGTGGACCTAGACCAATCAGACCGGGCTCTAGAGTAAATCTTAGACTGAGACCAGGACAGGCCACGACAACCACGGCTGCCCCGGAGGTATCAGAACCGTCTGCAGAAGAACCAACTGGTGAAGGTACCGAAGAAGAGACTCATGAGGTAAAATATTCATAACCAAAGCAAAATCATTAGTTCCATTGTCAAATAGAAAACTCACTATTCTATTGTCTCGTTAAAAACTTTTCTCCAAGGTTATCCACTTTCCAATTTTGCCAGATAATTCGTTGCATCCTCATCCTCCTAAAATCTTAACCCATATCACCATTTCCAGTAACATTAAATCCGAGGACAAGTGATGTCACGCCAAGTTCTTAGAGTTACTTTCACCAGGTGGCCTTTCAAAATGTCATTGCGAGCAGCAATTACCTGAATAACAATCAAACATGATTCTTCTCTCGTGAGATTATTTCAAATCTTGTGCACCATCACCTTCGGAATAATACTTAAAAAAGTCTTTATGAATTTTATTAGTGTTACAAAATTAATTATAAGGTATTGAATCTATCTCAGGCACCAGCAGAATCCAGCCCAGCTGCACGTCTCACAACTGCAAATCCTCTGAACAAGCTCCGCTCCAGAAATCGCCTCCAGGTACAGGCAAAGTCAACAACACGTAGTCCCGTATCACTAGCTCCAAGAAGATCGCCATTACTACCACGTAGAAAGACAACAGAGGCTCCTGTCGTAGAAGTTAGCGAAGAAGAAACCTCAGGTGAAGCATCTGAAGAGAGTGAGCCCACGGAAACTTTATTACCGGAAACGAGCACCGCAGCTAGCACGAAGCACGAAGAAGCCAGAGGCCTGAGTGGATTACTGGCGCCGAGACGCAGGATAGCCCCTAGACGTCCTGGACAAATTATATCCCGGGAATAGAGTTTCATAAACATATACGTATCCTTTTATCCTTCCTCCTCTGAGTCCTTAACGAAATACCGTATCACGGATCGAGACGTAGAACCGGAAGCGGTGAACAAATCGACAATTTCTTCATTGAGTTCAGTTCTCCAGGAACAAGGAATGGATCACTGAATTCTTCACATCTGTAGATTCACAAACAAATCCTCAAAATCTCTTTGTATGTATTTT
Source organism: Trachelus iudaicus (assembly GCA_030142595.1). NCBI lineage: Eukaryota > Metazoa > Arthropoda > Insecta > Hymenoptera > Cephidae > Trachelus > Trachelus iudaicus. The sequence continues at coordinate 3,441,772 of JARQTH010000318.1, forward strand.
CTACGTTGTACCTCAATCGTATCCTATTTCAGGCTCTTCGTCCCGATCCAAGGTATCATTATTGTACTTGCAATGGTTGATTATCACCGCGATTCACGCATAGAATAAGCCGATCATTGCGGAAATGCACTTCTTAAATTTTGAAAGTGCCATTTTATGTACGTAGCCGAAACGAATACTCGAAGGACTAAAAAATATGTATGCGATCGTCATTGCAGTGGGGGTTGCGCGATCCGGGACGATCGTATCAATTTTCGTCGTTAGAATTTTGGCAAAGCCTCAGTAATAGTATTGTACATCCGTGATAACGGTTTTTTTCTGTATTGCATTGAGAATGCATTTGTACGTTTCTTGTGTACGAACATGCACTTTAACGGATATGCGAATGAAATTGCTACTATACTAATCGACAGTTTGACTTATCACTGGGGAAAGACTGTTGCGACTTTGAAATATTAAAGAGAAAACTTGGACGAATTCTTGAATCGTGTGATGATAATAATGACGATGACTATTATATATTTAATTCGACTTGACTTGTGTGTGTATCCTTATTTAATTATTAACTTTTGTAATTTTATTGTAATGCTGTACTTAAACGGTAGCTGTAATACTACGATTCAATTATAACGTCTTTTTTTAGAATAAATTGAAATCGGCCATCTTGGCATCTCACTGTTACACTATTTTTATATGATACATAATGCTCGGAAAATATTGTAAATATATATCAATTAAACGTAGAGAAAATTATACTTGAATTCAATTTATTTTTAGAATACGCCGTCAAACCTTTAGGATGTTCTTAAAAATATTAATGGTTCTAACTAACTGCGAGATTTTGCAGTCGCTAAATAGAAAGTACAGGTTGTAAACTTCGTTTAAAATAAACCGTACTTTCTTATCTCTACTAACGTCACAACTGGGGGCACTGAAGCCTACTCTTCATGAGCAACAATAAGTGACAGCAGCTGGGTCATCTGAGTACGATATTGGCTGTTAACTAAATTGGCATTTTTCTAGAGCCAATAGTTCCTTTACATTTAACTATTATTGATACTTGTGCTTTTAATGAAAATTTGACTTTACCCATCTCTGTTACATGGGCCAGAGATGAGTAAGGAAATACACAACGCGGTTTTAGGCGATACCAAAAGCCTGGCGGTAAATCGTAGCTGCGAGTCCGGGAGTAGGATTTCGTGATCATCGCCTCTGTCGATGTTACAGATTCCACGTAGCCGCGCGAGTCATGTTCATCGTTCCAGCCGATATTGCAGTCAGCGTGACACGGATGGTGGTGGGGAAAAAACTGCCATCCCTCACAACAAATCGTTCTCAATAAGCAAGCGGGCAGCAAGGTCTTCCGTTCAATCGAACCCTGAATTTTTGTATGGACGTAATGCGCAAACAAATGTGTATATTCAAATAAATATCAAAGTTTTAAAAAATACATAGAAATATTGGTTTTCACTCTTTACCTCTTATCATGCCGAAAATGAACATTAAAAAATGAATGGCGAAATTCATTGGTAAATGAAACGACTGAGAAAAGTTCAAAGATTAATTTTGAGACATGATAGATAAAAATGTAAAATAAATTTAATTTAATATTAAACGAGCGTCGTGGCTGAGCCGGCAGCCTGCCAAGATACAACGCTGCCGATTACGGGTTCGATCCTTCATGAAAAACTCCTATTTCATCTTCTTTTTTCATTTTACTACTACAAAATATACTCTTTCGAATCGGGCTAATTGGAAAGCTGTGGAAGCGATACTTTTTTTGAAATCTCAAAAAAACGGTGTGTACACGCTGTACTTGCTAAATACTTATCTTGAATTTAAAGAAAAACTGTGACGGAACGAATCGGAGCTGTAAAATCGAAATCCCTCCACCAATTAATAAATTGGAAGCACTCACCGGAGCTGGTACAACTGATCCGTGAATGCCGAGAACCGCATCCAGGAGATACTCAGGTGGACACTTCACTAGGACACAGGACTGCACTTCCGGAACACTCACAGAAAATCCACGGAATTGCTTGGATGTCGAGAGAGCCACGCGAGAAGTACACTAGCGAGAACTTGGTATATCGAAGCACGGCTAGAAAAAACTACCAACAGATAGCACGTGAGCGCAAGGTAGCACGATAGCACTAATCATTCTGATCATCTGATTGGTCGAGATCCTTATAACCGATAACTCTTCCATCTCCCTCAAGTCGTCCCTTTAAGCCAAATCGAGAGTGTTCTTTAGCGAAAGCTTTTGGAGATCCTTCACTGCCGCTTCCCCAGGGCATCGGGCAACAGTTGGGCACCATTTTCTTACCTCGGGGAGAGGAGATCCCTCCTCTGCCCTTAACCATATCAAAACTCTATCTTCGCCCACTCTACAGCGCTTTGCCCATGTCCAGCAGGGCGTCGGTATCTCACCCGGGCTTCTGCCGGTCCGTGGAGACGTCTCCGTCGGGTCGTCTCCTCTGCCGGGCAACTATATACGTCGAGACTATCTCCCCACGGCAGATTCGAGCACCTCGACCTCAACTAAACAATAACGAAATCTTACGAGAGCATTGGAATAACTATACGAATGAACCCGAGAGCGTAGTTTCTGAGCAGGATGTTGACTCGAAGGGAATCAGAAAGCGAAAACGTTATCTATATCGGCAGTCGGAGTGCTCTTGTGACCGTGAATCGAAAAATTACGTCACAAAGCTTACCCATGTACCAGCGTATAAGTACATCTAGAATAACTGTATGGAGTGTATTGCGCTATGTATTTTATATAAATGTTAAGTAATAAAGGGAATTTACGGTAACCATAATTATTGATAAGGAGAAGACAGATAAGGATAGGGATAAGTCTCGGAGACTTCTATGAGCTTAATTAATTTCCCAGTGACCCTGATGGTGTTTTAGTTAATAAAAATCGATCACGACTGCCACCTCAATTTTTGGAAAATACATATCTTAATGGTGTTACGTAGCAGAACTATTGTTAAAACAACTATTCCGGGATAGTTCTCTCTAGTACTCAACGTTGGGACCATAGTTCCGCTTGGAACTATTGTTAAATAATGCTGGAAGCTAGCACCGCATCGCTGCACTCCTTAACGCAGTCAGGCACGAGGTGCTAGCTTTTCTTTTAGTAATTCTTATCGAGATTACACTGTGCACACGAATTTAAGATTACAAAAAAAATATTTATTCAATATCTGATGAGCGGCCCCGTTCTAAGGGTTGCTCTGGTAACCAGCGGTAAGTTGAAGAGAACCTCTGCCGGCCAGGCTACACGTTCGTGATCACGTTCAGCTCGGCTACGACGGGATATGCATTATCGACGGTAGTGATGATCACAAAATGCTGCTTCCGGACTTGCCGCTGTGATTCAGCGCCATGTTTTTGGTATCCCCTAAAACCGGAGCGTTGTGCATCTCCCTACTCATGTCTGCTAAAACCGTAGCGTTGTGCATCTCCCTACTCATCTCTGTCTAAAACCGTAGCGTTGTGTATCTCCCTACTCATCTGTGGCATGGGCTTTTGCCGTTTATTCCTTTCTAATTATTGTATTCATTGGTTAGATCTTTCCCAGTAGTTTTCATGGCGGTTTGGCAAAATACGTCATGTATCACACAATAAATAATTTTGTTCGTGGACTCGTCGTTATGCTTTGGATATGTCGGATTTGGTGAGTATTTAAATGCTTCCAGATATATATTTAACACATTTATTTGACGATTTTAGCTTGTAGTGACGCACTTTTTATCGTACACCCCATCATTAACAGTCCAGTGTATATTTCTAAATTCCCCATAGAAATGATTACTGTACTTCATGACACTCTTTACTATAACATAAATAATTAATATCTTTATTTTTTGTTAATTGATTTTATGATGATTTGTTTTGTAGAAATCATTGAATTTTGTATTGAGAACATGGCTGCAGTCTTGCTTGTCAACACTATTTGAGTGTTGTTTCCAGACAGTGTTAATTAATCTTGCTCATTGTGCACATTTAACTTAAATGGATACTTTTATTAGATTAGCATAGATGGCGATATGCCTTGTATTTTGTTGTATTATAATGTCATATTTCATTCCTCTTAGAATGAGAAAGGATGGGGTGTGTTAATAGTCGGGCAGACATCAATGATCTTCACCCAAACATCTTTCAAGTGATGAATGTTGATGACTTGGGCAATCTTATTACACCTGGCCGCTTAGAAATCACAGAATTGGATATAGTACTCTATCAAAGGGGTAAAGCTGCTGTCAAGTGGCCACTGCGGTGTTTACGTCGCTATGGCTATGATGCCGAAATCTTTAGCTTTGAATCAGGAAGACGATGTTCCACTGGACCTGGTATTTATGCCTTTAAGTGTCACAGAGCTGCACAACTCTTCAATCTTGTACAAACAAATATCCAGGCAAGAAACTTTGTAATGTTTCATATTTTTTCACATATACAATTTGTATAATAATACATTGCTTGCATATAGGTTTGTAATAGCAGTGGGGACGATACAATATCCAGAGAACTACCAATTGCCTCTCACCCTGGGCCTACGGTAACAACAAGAGTAACAATACCAGCCGAGCCTAACTATTTGGACCCAATGCCAGCTAGGAGCAATAGTCGTATGGGCCCCAGGTTTAGTCACAGCCAGCAAAATGGAATTGGGAGGCTAGGAAGCGTGGGAAGTAGTAGTGGTCCCATGTCGCCTCAAGGAACAATGGGCTCACCATCGCCACCGCCCATGCTACCGCCGCCGCCACCCGTCCCACATCCTCCTCCGTCCTCACTATACGTTAACGAAGAAATTCTGTCGTCAGTTGTCATGGATATGGAGCACAATAATAACAAAAGCCTTCGACGAACTATGCAGAGGTACATTTATTCGACCTATCAACTCGATTTCATTACTTCTAGAAAATGGCACCGACCTAATTTCCTTATTGCCAATTGCAGATCATGCACTGTGAGCAGTACAACATCCAGTAGTGGTTTCATGTCTTCAGAACCTATGACATTGCCATCGAGTCAAGATCCTATTATTAACCATGGCAGACCACCACCCTTACCAATGGCATCCTACATAAACGTTGACATCAGCAGTGACGCCAGTCCACTTTCGCCATCGCACAGTATTTCCGACTCTACTACTCCGTTACGGGAAGAAGCTACCGAAGTAGATGGTCCACAGCACGCTTACATGAATATCAGCCCTGGCCAAGAACATGTGGAATTAGTGGCAACAAGAGTACGTCCTCCTCCATTACCACCGCTTCAACCAGACTGGGACGAAGGTTCCAGGCACTGTTATGCGAATTTAGAATCTAGCGAGATAGAAGGTCTAAGAAAACGATTCTCAGGAATCTCAATAGCTGAAAAATCACCACTGCCGCCATCGACACCACCAGCTGGTCCTATACGTGAAGTGAACTATGCAGTCTTGGACCTAGGCAAAAAGGATATGTCTTTAACCCAGACTACTGATAGTGTAGCCAACACCACGAGTATTCCGTCGCCACCAGATTCACCCAACAGACCTCTAAAAGGATACGCCACAATAGACTTTAATAAAACAGCGGCGCTATCTCATTCCGTCAATCCTAATCTTGTGAACGATAGTGAAGGATCCAGAAAGACTAGACATAACTCGACGATCAACGACCTGGCTGCACCGTCTAGGCACAGCTCTTCCATAAGTGAGTGACCCATTTTTTTTTCGTACCATGTCCTTATCCATGGGATTGACTATACGTTTGTCGTTATCGCGAAACTCGCACAATTTTATTTGAATCAGTTGATTCTGTCACTAAGAGACTTGTATACTTTGCGATGAAGTTTTTCCTTTCTTTTTTTTTTCTTCCTCGCAAGGGTAACGATAAACATAACTAATATGATATTCAAATCGTAATTCAGTGAGGGATTAAATAAACGCAACAATGCTTGTCAAATTATGATATTTTATGAGAGCAGCTTTATGTTGTTAGTACTTTCTATAAAGGCTGCACAGAGAACAAATAAGGTAGCTAATTAAACGTGATTTTATAATTTTGAGCAAGTATATACATACGTATATGTATATCATCTCATGTCTTTTAATATCATTGTATAATTCATCCGTAATGTATATGCATCTTTTATTAAGAAGTTACTTTAAAGTTGTATAATCAGAATGACGTATGGCCCTAAGAAAAAACATCAGCCATGACAAAAATATTAGATTGAACTACGAGCTGATAATCTACCCAGAGAGACGAAGAAATATTTTTCAACTTTTATATGTCCATGGTGAGAGAAGTAAATATTCCTGAAATATCACTTGTAAATCATGGAGTGCGAGGATGAACAATGGAGAGAAAGACAACAAAAAATAGTAGAAAAAAAAATTACGAAAAAGGAAAAAACTATTTTAATTAATTCTCAATATACTTCCATATTCATTCAGGCGATTAATGAGAAAACAAATAACAACAAAGTTTAAACAACGAAATACGAACCTCATCAGTTCTAAAGTACAAGATTGAATAATGTAAAATAATGTTTTTTCCCCCGGATTTTACTTTTATTTTTCTCCCTCTTTCTCTTCTCGTTCTTCAACCCGGGAACGGTCTCGCGATTTTGTTCTCCATTTGAAAAGCATTGACTTGGGGTGTCTCAGGCGCCTCACGCGGCTACTCCCGGTTTAAGGAAATATTTTATACGACACGCCCAAGCGCGTCATTTATAATACTTTCTTCGTCTATATTGAAAATTATATATGCAAATGAATTGTACGATGACGATTTTTCCCATTGATCGTATATCGTGGGTACGTGAGAGTAAATTGTACGAAAAAAAATGTCATGACCGTCGAATCAGTGATATGATACGTAAATGTGATAGGTGTTAAGGCCTATGAATTGATTGTAATGTAAGTAATGAACGCAAAGAGAAAAACTTTATTACTACTGAGCTTCTTAGTATGTATGTCTATTACAAAGAAGAAAAAAAAGGAGAAAGAAAGAGAAAGCGATAAATGCTCGTTTAAAAAGCGAAGGCATTGCTGGGGTTAGTTGATAAATTGCGTGGGTGATAAAAGAGACGCCCACAAAATTATTTAGAATCTATAATCGTTAAGGATGCACGTGAGCTGCGAGCCGCGTTGTAAATAAATTCTCGCATAACCGCGTTCGAGTCTTGCATGATAACTATGTAACAGACAATTAATAACACTGGAAAACGTTAGATAAATAATAGATATACCAAAAGAATATTAACTATACGTATAAAAAGATAGGCCAAAGAAACTAGTATACTCTCGTTTATCTTTTTTCTTTTTTTTTTAAGATTTGATCAGCAGGAATAAAAAAGTACGCGAATAGCTGATAAAGCACATACCTAAACGTTGGCTTTGATATCAAATTTCTTTGACGCAATTGGACTGAAGGATTTTGCTGTAATGCATGGCCTGTCGTGAAGTAGTTCAGGAAAAGTGTCTATTGACAGACTACCTTTATCAAATGGAGGGTACAATTCTTTTTTAATATCTTTTTTACACGTCACTTCGGATTACATTTTTTTTTTTCTTTGAAAGTAGTTAACCTGTCACTAAAGTAACTCTAGGCGTGGTAATATCTTTTTTATTGTACGTACAAGTTCTCTTGTAGGTATATTGTATAATAATGGTACGAGACTCGAGATCGAGTTTCTTGATTTATGCCGAAGCTTCGAGTCGTTAAACGTGGAAGCTCTTCGGCTTTCTGTTTTTCTCGCATGATCCTCGCGAGAGTTAATTAATCGGAACACAAATGACCTTATGAAGGGCCTTCGTATTTCATTAATGTACATTGTCGATTATTCCTAACGCAGAGGATAAACTACTCGGATAGTAGCGATATTAGACGAACTGCGAATTCGATGAAGAGCCCTGATCTCCGTTCGATAGCTTTTCACATTGTTGCAGGAGCATTAAACACAGCTGTGGAAAAGTAGCTCAGCGCCGATTAATTATTTATTATGTCGACCGCGTGTTAATTGGAAATGAAACGTATATTTACCACTGTAGTACATAAAGCCACAAAGTATATAGATTAAGCGTAATAGACTTTAGACTTGCAGAATTTTGACCAACCAAAGAGTTTATTGGTCCTGTTGATTATCATCTCATTAGGAAATTTACTTTTTGTATATTGTTAATTTTATTATTATATATATTATTTTATTATTATATTAGGTGTAAGTATGATAATGAGATTATTGGTGGATGAAAGAAAGAGAGAGAGAGAGAGAGAGAGAGAGAGAGAGAGAGAAACTGTGTACTGTTGTAACATAAGCTATACAAATTGTCACGAGATTCGACGAATCAAGTTTGGTGGATGAGGCTCATCAATTTGATTATGAGGATGATGACGACAACAATAAGAACGCGTTGGCTCGGCCCATGCAAACCGAATATTTTATAAGAAAGCCTACAAGAGCATCTAAAATACAGCTAGGCGAAGTCTCGTTCCATTTTTGTGAATACTGGATCGTGCCAAAGAAAATAGAGAAAAGGAAGGGACGAAAAGAAGGGTGCGAGTATTTGTTTTTATTATTGTAAATTCTAAATTAGCCTAACTGATAGTGTCAAAGCTGCGATTAAACGGTTATAAAATAGACAAGGGTACCTCGTTAGGTTGATAAAAGCAAGTACCAAACAATAAAGAAGCATTGCTCCATTTTTGCAGCTATGATAATGCAACCATATTTGCTATAGGCATGTACATCGAACTGATTTTTTATTGAGATATACATAAACATTATATTATGTATGAAAAAGAAAAAAAAAGAAAACTAGTGCATAGAACCTAACATAGACCTATGTATATTATTAGGCATCGAATATATAAATTTGTGTCTCAACTGCGACAGCATTATGTCCAGATGAGAAAAATGTGGAATTTCCGCCGTCTTGACGGGGAATCGCGAAATCATTAAAATTTCGCGACAATCTTGATAACGTAGATACGATAAAATTGGTTCAAAATGGTGGCTCGCATGTTTACTTTCTCAAAATCAACACGTTTCGTCAAGTATAATCTACACCAGTTGAGACACAGCTTAACGCAAGTAATCTGTGCACATCCATTTGCAAAGAAAAAAAAAAAAGAAATTTGCAAAGGCAAGTATGTACTACGATAACCCATAAACTTGCGAACGAGGATGGCGCAGTGGCGTACCTTAGGCGAGCATTATTACCCGAGTACAAGGCAACCAAATCCCAATGGCTGTGAAACATCATTTGCCACGAACAATATATTCTTCTTCAATTGAATTAAGCGCCCCTTCTTAAATACGTTGAGCAACGCTCGTCGTGTTTAGGAAAGATGTCACACGCAGTGCGTGAAATAATTCATAATAAGATTAAGGATATGATAGAATATTCAGAGACAAACGTCACTTTATTTTTCTATGACGAAAGGAAGATTAACGGCATTCGACGAGAGTACCGGACGGGAGTTGAGCGAACGAGATTAATAATTAAATAAATAAATAGAACAAGAGGGAGAGACAGAGACAGAGAAAGCGAGAGCTGAGCATTCCAATATAACTCGCAAGCAATGTCGCTCGCGCATTTAAAATAGTCAAAAGTTACTCTGGTTCTTTGCTGGCGCATTGGCGTCGTTGTGTCATCCTCGTTAACAAGTGAGCCCCACAGTACACCTAATGTCAAGTCATATTTTAATAAAAGGTAGCTTAGAATTATTTTATAAATAACTGTACATAGGGAACCAAAGAAACACATGTCATTTCATTGATTTGTGCCTCATCTCAAATCATACATATGAAATATATGAAAATGTTATACAAAATCGTCTTTTTCATTTGAAAAGAGTACAAATCATTGTAAAGCGATGCAGGTCTGTATGGCGTGATAACTCTTTATTTTAACGTATATTATACATACATTTAATTCGTATACGCTTTTCCTTTAACGCAATTAATAAGACTATCGCTATTCCCATTTACAGGCACACATCGGGTCACCAGTTGAATTTCTAAGGGCAGATCTGTCATTCAAAAGAGTCTCGAAATTTTCGCGGGATTTAATTTTTTTAAGAAAAATGAAAGATGACCAGCAAGAAATATTTTCCATAAAACAAATATTCTACGTCTATCGCCTCGGGTGACAGTCTAATCTGTAATATCACAATAAGGTTATAAAATCGTAATATTTGCGAAACAGTGTTGTGACAGTGAGAACAAAACAATGAAAACGAGTAAGAGTAACAAATGTAAAACTGTCAAATTTAAATAAGACAAAGATAATGCTTCGGTGTTATCAAGCAGCCAGTTGACGACGTCTTGTGAGCTCGTGATCGATCAGTACCGAAATATCAGGATGACGGTGATTAAACGTTGTCGTACAATAATGAGCCGTTTGACTGGGATCAGCACCAGCCTTTAGTAAAAGTTTGACAGCGTTAACGAATCCGCTCTCGGCAGCCACTTGGAGCGAGGTCAAGCCTTCGTCATTGACTTTTTCCAATTGCGCAAGAGGGGACGTAACCAATAAAGAAACTATTTGATGAAACCCTCTAGCGGACGCAAGATGCAACGGAGTATTTCCGCCAGCATCCTGTAGACTGGGATCCTCGCCGTGCTCGAGGAGTCTTGCCACCATTTCCAGCTGATTCTTCCTGGCTGCTATGTGCAATGGCGTCTCACCGTAACGAGACGTAATATCCACTGGAGTATGAGGCATTAACAGGAGGGCTGTATTAAGAGCACCGCATTCGAGACACTCGTGCAATGGCGTCTCGCCTCTGTCATTTTTCAAAGCAGGATCTGCTCCAGCCTCTAGTAACCTTTTAATCAGTGCTTCTATTTCCGTTCTGTGATTGCTATCTGTAAAATTATTGTTGATTAATGTAACGAAGTATCTTTCAGGAAAAAATTGGCGTTGGAACGAATACAATGGTAGACATATTTGTCTTAGACATTGACAAGGGATTTGGCGTATCGAAATACGTGGCATGAGCGTCTCTTGGAAACTTGATAAGCAATAAGAATGTGATACTCTATGGTTGTCGCAACGATACATTACATTCTCAATGCAGCGAAACCAGGTAAGCGATATTGTATCCACATGTTAACATACCAAATACTGATGATGATGCGAGGATATGTAAAGCGCTACGTCCTTGATGATCCCTTGCGTTGACTGGCCCTGCTTTTGCCAACAGATCCAGGGTTTTTACTGCTTCTTGGAAATTGTGATGGAGACTTCTCGAACCCTGTGCGTATGCTAGTTGACGTGTGAAAACATGCAAGGCTGTCAGTCCACCGCCAGCCTCCTTAACTCCAGGTGGACAGCCATGGTTTAATAGTTCTTCTACGAATTTTAAAACGTTCGCCAGTCCGCCATTCAATATGGCACGATGAAGAGCTGTTTCACCTCGTGGAGAACGTGCTGCTGGATCGCAACCACTTGAGAGCAACGTACTGGAGATTGATCAATAAAAATAATATATTACTTATCAACGATAGGTTTTATTTTGATGGGAATCATTCTGAGATTCAATGTGGTCGTTTATTTGATCAAGAAAAAATTGTTTGATATGTCTTGATAGACGGTATGCCAAGCAAAGTGATGCTTTTAAAAATAAAAGAATTGTTCAATTGAATGAATTGGTGAATTTTTACAGGACTTATTATACATATGAATCATGTTTTCCATGATTCGTGACGTGGTTCTATTTAAGTCCAAGACAATCATCCGTGGTCTTGCGAAGGATGAGACTTCTGGAATTTTGTTATCATAATCAAACACGAGATTTCCGGATGGTAATTGTGCAAGAAACGACTTGTGGTCAGCTTATTTAAAATACGATCGAAGGGAAACGACAGACACGTTTTAAACTTCAAAAGCATCGACCCATTCAGATAAGCTTAAGAGGTACTGAAAAGGTCTTTTACCTGAGTACAGGTAGACAGTGATTTGTAGCAGCCACTAGTAACGGTGGATCCCCTGACACGTTCCAATCCGGTTCGTCGAGATTTTTGACGACGCCACGCGCTACGAGCATCGCGACGCTCTTAACATCTCCCGTGCGAACAGCCTCGTGAAAACTAAGGTCTTCCTCCGGGTCGTAGATTTCTTCCAACTTATCCTTTATCGGTAGACGAGTGACCACATAAGACATATTCCTCAAGGTACTATTTACTGCTTCGAAAACCTGTTGTTTAGGTACTGCTGAACTTGTTCTATTTACCGATTTCTCGATTTCATCAATTTGTTCCTTAAGGGTGACATTTGACGCAAAAATGCATTTGGTGTCGGCTCTTCTCTTTTCATCGTCATCGGTATCTAAGTCAATTTCTGAACAGTTATTTAAGTCCCAGCACTCCTGATAAAATTCATGTTGAATCTTCCTATCTTTGGGACTATTAACTGTTCCCTGTACTATCTCACAAGTATCCCCAGAGAGATCTCTTGCACTCCGAAAAGATGCCTCGTCGCACGAAGCCACTTCAATGGAATCCGAAGTCTCTAAAACCGGCATGGAATCATCTCCAGGGAATATAGCACCAACTGTCCCAACAGAAATCTTCAAGCTCTCAGAGACATCCGTATTTCCTAAATCATCTAAAGAGGATCTAGAAATCTTTCTAAGACTCGCCATGGCCATATGTTCAGCTGTCCCCAGTTCGCTATTAGCGGCCTCGCATTTATTTTCCATCTCTCCACGCGATTCGCAACCAGTCTGATCGCACAGGGAGGCCTCGAACTTCTCGCAGAACTCGGCAAATTCCTTGGTATCCTCGCAGCAAGCGTTCTCTTGAAGACTCGCCAAATATCGCGATGAAATTCTTTCCTCGTCGACGGACGAGTTGGCAGACTCCTCCAGACAAATATTTTCACTTTTTCGCATAATCAAATCACCACCAGGAGTCAACATCGTAGCGATAATCGTCTTTTTCACGACTTCCTCATTCTCGATCGTAGCAGGTTCGTCCGTATGAGCAGCCGTCATCACGATTTACGTTAATTGGCCTCTTTAATCGACGACGATCGTTTTTAATTGAGCAAGTAAGCGACGCCTTTTCTTTAACGATCTCTCCCTCTAAACTGGTTCGCGCACTGAAGTCTCGTAACTCTCCTGAAAGTACTGAGAAAAATAAATGTTCTCCAATGAACACTTCTATCTATATCTATTTTGGTCTTTCGATACCGATCAAACAGTCACGCACATTGCGGGACACCTGTACGACTACCAAATGACTGTTTCGTGTAAAGCGCACGTCTAGCTCTCTTTCTTTCTGTAAGGTCGACAAACACTCTCTGGTAACCCTGAAGACACTCACCACGCATAGTAGGCGCGACGCGACTAAAAACTAAAATGCATCCACGCGGCGATGCACTCTGCAGTTTCTCTCTGTCTCTCTTCGCCCCTAGCATCCCGGGCCCGTGAACCCCAACTCGGTAGCCCCACTACCCGATTCCTACCTCCTCAGAATCCACCACGCATAGGCGTAGAGAGTCAGGAATGTTGGCATTCTTCAAACTTGTCTCTCTCAATTCTCCGTCAGAAGACAGACTGACGCAACCCTACTCCTTGTGATTGTTGTTTATCAATTATCGAATCAGCAACTTTATAATTGGACCACTGAGCAAATGTCTTCCTGTACTCGTATCAATATATATATTTCTCACAAAATTGTTTAACCTCACTGAATACAATCAGATAGTTATTTCTGGTAAGAATATAGATTTTTCTTCAAAGTACCCAGTAAATCTCCGATGGACGAGATACGACTCCTTTGCTTCTAGGCTAATCTTCCTCCCTGGTTCTTCTCTTTGGACTTTAACTGCGAAATCATTTCGTGTTAGCGAGACACTCGTTGAAACTTAAATTTATTAGTTCTCAGAGGTGAGCCTACTGTTTTTCAATTAAGCACGACAGTTGCTTCTCATTTGTGATTGGATTGAATTTCTTGTACGTAGTCGCTACGATAACCGGAGGCTACGACACCTCGTGCTACCGCGAGTTATTCGAAAAACAAATATGAAAGCTACATTATATTTATTGTGATAACATGCAATAAACTTTCGAATAACATTACGAATTTATAGAGTCAAGAAACGTTTATTGACTAATTAACATTTATAGATATTGGTCTATCTGGTAGCTCAAGCGACCCAGATTATTTTGGCAAGAATGCACTCTCAAAACAAACATGGAGGAGATACGACCTTATTCTAGTGATCGTACATTAAGTGACTACATACTATCATTTTGTATACGTCAGCAAAGATCAACTTGAAATTTGTACACGATGCGTGACACGCACTTTGAAGTCTCATACTCAAAGTCACATCACGTATAGGTTGTTACCATACGTGATGCTTCTTTGATTTATCGGTCTCGTAGAAGCCATTAAATATATGCTAATCAATGTACGATTATTCATTCGATCGTTATTGTAATCCATAAGTTATTACTAATGCCTTTAAGTTGTATCCATCATTTGAAAAGCCTATGGTGCAATATTTGATATCCTTGAGGCTAAATCATTTTTGACATTTCAACTTAATAATTGGTACAATGATTCTAATACAGGATCATGAAATATTCTTGCCTTCATGTTTTATAAATGAACGTTATAGTAGCACGTTTGGAAGCATTAGTCATTGGTATATCGATTCTCGTTAAATTAAAGGTCTTCGGCATACCTGATCTTCTTCTTATCACTCCTTTCTTATTTACTTTCATTATTCTTAAGATAATATCACACTTTGTTAGTGGTAATACAATGAAGAGAATAATAATCATCATGTGAATATCATTATCGATAAGTGCATATACGCGATTTTGTGATAGATAAAAAAATATTCAAATTTGTTTTTCCGGTAAGGCTGCTGTTCAGTTGAACCTATATGTGTGTATGTATATGGAATGATGACGTGATAAGTTATACAATTTTTGATACACTTGAACGCAGATGACCCTCTATCTTGTCGTATAACACAAGTGGATGAATCAATTAATTGAAAACACAGAAGAAAAATGGTTGTGAACGTTTACTAGGTTCTGAAGCTACCGATCTGTGTACGTGGGCACACGTAATTTATCAGAACAACAGCCTTATATCAAAAATTGATTTTACGTCGAATCCCATTGCTGTTATCTCTTAAGAATATCAGGGATAACGGAACGGATTGCACTTTTGAGGATTCAGGTAGAAGGCTGTTTCGCTTACAGCAACTTTACGAACAGTTCTCAAGAGATTTTCGACAGCCGGATGGTAATGCGTTTAAAATTTATCATTCTTGAAGAGGCCGACCCTAAGAAGTTACGCTTCGGTTCTGTTTGAGACTGCGGTATTAAACGTGCACAGAAGACTTTTTCTAAGCCACATGTGCACATGTGCGTGAGTTTCTCCCTTCGGGTTGCATTAGCCCTTTTTTGTTCATCTAAAATCCTGGCCGATGACCCAAACTGCTTCTTAGTAATTTTTGGGCCAAGGGCATGACAAATAGGATGCGTTTCATTTTATAATCTTAATGGACATTCGATTTGAAAAGACGTATAAAGGAGAAAAATGATGGCTTTTCTTTTCTACTCATAGTACCGTGGGAACTTTTTCTCACACATCTTGATATTGGGATGTCTGAGGAGCGAGATGGCGATGATAATAATAACGCATTAATGGACGATAAAGAATGTTCTTGTCAAAAGTACTTTATTGAACGGTTATGAATGTCAACACGTATTATTATGAAACACTTTTACGCCTCGATAAAAATCAAAAGCCTTCGAGTAGCGTTAAAATTGTGAGAAGTACTTTAAAGTGGCACGCCCTTGAAATTGTCTTACATATGAGAATGCAAGAAAAAAATATTAAAATTGAAACATAAACATGGTAATCCTTTCGGAACATTCGTCTCAAAGCCTATTTGTCGTCTATGATTGGTATCGCTGCGTTTGTTGGTTGTAATCTTAGGATATCAGTCGTCGCGAGCATCCCCATTAATTTTCCCATTCGGAGTACTTCTAAAAGGAGCATAATAAATAAGTATTATCTATAATCTAGTGAGTATAAATACTTGGTGGCTGATTCAAATAAAATTGCAAAAATACATCGAACAGTGAAACATATAAAGAAATTGATGAAACTTTTAAATCCTCTAACAGGGAATAATTCTCAAAACATTAATTAAGCGCGTGACATTTACCGTTTTTTTACCTGCTGCGAGATCTAGAGACAGATCTAGACTTGGATCTGCGTGGACTTCGATCTCTTGATGCTGATCTTCCTTTGCTGCGAGATGTATCGCGTTCTCGATCTCGGCCAGCTCTGCTACGAGATCGGCTGCGGGATGCTGAGCGAGACCTTGTATGCTTGCTTCTGGAACGGGAACGGGATCGGGAGCGAGAGCGTGATCGCGATCGTGAGCGTGACCTAGAGGAAGACCTACAATGAATTTGTCATTAAAATGATGATCAAACAATTAATGCCTAGATAAGTATATATTACGAGAGATTTCTGTGTTACATTGTTATACTGGCTCAAAAACATGCTCCATGCGCAAACGCACTTTGCTCCGCTTATGTATAAAGAAATTGATTGTAATATTGTAATATTTATAAACTGTAACCGATATTTGTAGATATACTGATACATTAGTCAATATTACGGAACCCAGAAATTGACTAATGCCACTGGCACGTTAATTCATTTGTAAATGAAGATTGAATATATATTTCACATAACTTTAAAGATATTCATCAAGGTACATGCATGATCACAAGTTAGACTTTAACAATAATATGAATCATAGACTTGATCAAGTTCCAATTAAACAAATGACTGATACAACAAATTTGAGTAAGGTATATGGTCTTTGGTTCGTTGCCTTTAGTCATTTAGACAATGATATTACTGACCGCTGATTACATCAGGCTTCATTGTAGACATTCAAAAGAAGCAGAGTAGTGAGTGAGCGAGCGCAGAGCGAGCACAGTGAATCGTAAAATGAGGAATCATTATTCGATATATCAGCTATCGGTTAGACGTTGGAGTCGCTGGAGCCCAATGCTTACACACGAAGCACTCTCTTCGATATATTTGATGATTGTTTTGTTTATGTACCATCGTTCGTCGCTGCCTATAGTAGGCAGTGGAGGTACACGCGATGGCAATGCCAGGAAGGGGAGATCGGACGAGCACTTATGCAGATGAAATTGCGCGAGGGTCAGATGGACGCACGAAGAGTGGCTAGACAGGATGGTCAAAGTCGGTATCCCGGTGACCGCTAGGTACTACGCCGACTAGGCACGAACAGTGAGCTGAACGGAGTTGTCTGGAGCTAGCAGAAGTGGCGAAGTGCGCGAACTCTCTGTCTAGGGTGATGTCAGTGGTCAATGGAAGTACCGAAGTGCGCAGGACTAGCCACTCCGTCGACCACTTTTGTCTCTCTCGCTTGTAGAGTGCAGAAGGAAACCCAAAGTAGGTGGGTGCTCTACGCTGTAACTACGCAGTGTGTGTGTCACAAAGTGAACCCAAGGCGAATCTCGCGAGAATCTCAGTAGCAACACATTTCTCATGCGTATGCCTGTTCAGCCGCATCTCCTATAAATAACGGGCAGGATTACATCGGCATCGTCCTCCATTAATTCATCCAATATATTTTTGTTTTCTTAGCTTCCTAGATATCATTCTGGCGTGATTCAGATAATCTAAGTACATTACGGACTTTCTGACACCTTTAGATATTAGTGATTCCCTATAACTTACCATGAGGCAGTGATTGACACAATTGCACTTGGTTGTATTAATACAATAATGAAGTAGATATAGGTCTATAGATATCGTTGATAAATAAAGCTTAGCACATTACAGTAATTGGACTGTACATAACAAATAATATTGATGAGACATTGTTTAAAATGTGTTATCAGAAGGAATACTTTATGGGATCTAATATTAATTTAATTATAGGATATTAATGTAAGCAAACAAAAAATAATTACTATGATAAATCACTAGGCTTCTTATTAGCAAAATGTTTGCTATCATTAATATCATTTTTTGTTTGCTTGCCCTATAGTGATATTCTTAAATCAAAATGAGGAATTGATTAGATTTTTAATACAATACGCACCTTCTTCTGCGAGAACTTCTATGGCGTGGACAATCTCTTGCGTAATGTCCTCGCTCTCCACACTCGTAACAGCGATCTTCAGGATGGAATGGCCTTCCAGTGGCACCGCGTCTAGTAGGACCCCTGGCTCTTAATCTTTTCCCGTTAGACGGTTCAACCCTTGCTCTTCTACCACAAATAGTACGTCCATCGAGACCCCTGACTGCATCCTCGGCATCTCTTGGATCCTCAAATTCCACAAAAGCAAATCCAGGAGGATTTCTGGCTACCCAAACATTTCTTAGAGGTCCGTAGTAAGAGAAGGCATCTTCTAATTCCTGCTTCGTTGCACTGCTACCCAAGTCACCAACATAGACCTTGCAGTCTGATGGATACCTCGACATCTGCAAAGAAGATTTATAATTTCTAAATATAACCAAAACAAAGATCTTCTCAGAGCAAGTGTAATAAACATTATTTTAGCACAAATAATATTAAGTTCCAATAATTCCTGCTTCATATCTTCCATGCTGACTTGCAATACACTTATTCCCAAATGAAGAAAAGCTTAGCCCAATATATTCTCTGAAAATATGACAAACAACATACCTTATTCATTGCCATTTTGGCAGCGGGTTTACCGCACTTAAAACAATCTCCAGAAATTCGTCGCAGTCTTGAAAAATACCAATTGTTCAACGCGGCGTCAGCTCCCTCCCTGATATCGATCTTGATAATACAAAATGGTCGCTCAAGCCGTCCTTTTAATAATCGACGAAGAAACGATTCGGATGCGACCGCTTCGCAAGCGACGAAGCAACCACAGCGCACCTACCAATGATGGTTGCTATTGTCACAAGCTATCAGCCAATACACGTTCAGTCTTTGAATAGCATAGTGCACGCTGTAGTAATACTATCGTTTCTATCTTTTTTAGCCGTGATGATACAATTAATCGATCATAAAAGAACAACTAAATAGTGATAACAATATAATGAGGATTAGCTTGTATATCTTACCCTGATAACATGCTTTGTTTGGCTTAATTTACGATGTCAAAGAATATCAAAAAATTTAATGTATAGGGGTCCCTGACGATCAACAATACGGTCCTGATAATTCTACTCCCACTTCTCTACACATACATTCCATCCACAGGCGGCAACTTCAGACTACTCTACGCCGGTCAGCAGTTTGTTTTCTTTTTCAGTAGTCGTGCTGAGTTCATGGAGAGAGGTTGTCTTTTTTACTCCTCGCTCTTCTCAGTTCTTTCAAACGCTCCCACGAAGTGAGCTGTCTCACTGGAGTATCTACATGAGATGCAGATAATCGACAGTCTCATCCCGTTAGCTATCCGCGCGATCAATTTCTTTGATGTTTAAACGCCTGCTAAGCATTATTTTTTGTGATGTTTTGTGTCTGAGCAAGTATTGCGGTAGGTCGGGCGCATCGATGGAAATGACTTCGTTACAGTTGGAGTCTACCGACCCAGTGAACATTCTTTCGCTTCTTCAGGATCTTTCAGATCTTCCCTGCAACGACGTACAGCAAAAGCTTAATAAATATGTGAGTCCTTTAATTCAACTAATTACGTCCTTTATTATAACTTTACTATACTATAACCTGGATCGTTTTATTGTTTATATGGTCAGGCAGCTCAATGATCGCATCATACAGCGTGTCAAATCTATGCGATGATTTAAATGTTATCAAAAATTATTTATACACTGAGATAATAATTGATGTAAACTTAGTTTTTGTTCTATAAGTATATTACGCCTTACATTTTTTTTGCTATCACCTTTGATGCTTTTATCTATTTTGTCTCGGAAGACCAAGCGCTACGCATATTCGCAATAATCTCTCATAAGCCTCATTAATCTCTAGTGTCATTTTATCGTTTAAATAAGATCATATTCTCGATTAGAGCCAATGTTACCTCGAATATTGGTTATGCGAGTATATTAATACTGTTACGAGAAATGGTACATGGTCCCAATAGCGACGATTTTACAATTAAGTGTCAAGTATCAGTAGTCGGCAAATGATTGAAATATTTACAATTTCATGTAATCGATTGCGTAAACGTGATTTATTTACATTTTTCTTCTATTTACAGTTCCAACTGGCGACTGGAGCGAAGGTATCGTTCCTGGCTCCAATTTTAGTAGAGTCTGAAGAGATGGTAATCCATGTTGTTGGAGAGAAGATTCTTGAGCGTGAGCTAAGGTTCCCAGTAAGCCAATCCAATGTAATATACAATATCATAGGTATTCTGGATTTGTTTGTTTTTCTGTCACCCTGTGTTTGCAACACTTCCTCAAATTCCTTGGCTTTTACTGACAATTTTTCACACACGGCAGTGGTGCTGCTTACTTTTCACTTCAGGCACTATGATCATAACAAATTACCTATGTATGTATTTCAAGTTCATTCAGTTACACCTTTCACAAAACATTGCTAAATGCTCTGATGTAATCTTTATGGCCAGAAGAGTCCGTAAGTTGATTTATTAGAGCATCGGAAAGCTTTGTCACTCTGAATACCAATTAGTCAAAAAAGAACTAGGTCTAACTTTACTACTGTTTAGGGCTACAAAACGTTACATTAATCCAGGGTGGACCACGTAGTGTCACACTTTGTTTGGCATGTATATCAGATAACAGAAACAAGACAAACATTGCCTCGTTAGCTGTTCCCGTCCTCTTCTCTCATAAAACTCTCAGCACTTTCAAACCTCATGGGTCAACATTTGTGGTTGAACATTTACCATGATTTATAATGTCAAGTGCTTGCGTCACGTAGTACGCTAGTCCCTGATAATTCACCGGCTTAAAGTTATTTTGGACCTTAAAATAAATCGAGGGCATGCAAATTCGTTGTTCTGACGTAACAATCTATTGCAAAATCAGTATCAGCGGGAGGTAGTGAATTTTATGATACATTGAACAAGAGCCGCTTTCTCAAAATAACTATCTCACTTTTATTCTCACTAGTATAAATTCTTTGACGTAGTACATACAATCAAATAAATGGAAATCAGTTTCCGCGTGACTTCCCATCAAATGTTTATACTCTTGGATGATATAATAGCATAAATCGTTCCAAGAACTATATCTTTCGCCCAATGTTTCTCCGACCCCGCGAAATTCAAATAAACATTCAGTGCGCTTCGCATCACTTCGTTTTCTCAATTATCACAAAATCTTGAAATCAACACTTACAGAGGCATATACTGAAGACTCATTTGTATTGTTTTGAAAAATTTCGAAATTTGACACCGGATCTTATCGCGATAACTGATCGCCTGATAAACGACTACTCGGCTGCAGCTTGCCGTAGATAGTAGTAACGTAATACAGCATGTGTAGTGTGACGTCATAGCATGACAGATTGAAGCTGTCCCGCACGTGGATTAAGATAAGTGCAGTTTGTCTGAGGACTATACGGTAAAAGCTGGGATTAATTGTCAAGTAGGAAAGTTCGTTTCTGTGTATAGAGAACAGGTCAGATTCCATGTATGGAATTAATATCCCCCTGAATTACATATACATATATGATTCCGTGTATATATATATATATATATTGTCCATAAAAGTGAAATAAAAAAGATCTGTTTTATGTAACACATCAAAGTAACGCCGAAGTTATTGATTTTGTCTACAACTGTTCTCTCCCTTGATTAGATAACCCCATGTAACCCAAATGGGATAGATACTCCAAATTAGTATAATTAACTAATTGCAATTAAACAGACGACCGGGGCTACCATTTACCCAATTAAACGGCATAGAAAATTACGAGGACGATACCGGCATTAAATGTTGGCATCCCGCTACGACTTTTAGTCATGCAACCAATATCGTTATAATGGGCTTTCGTATCGAATACCTGATATCAATATAGTTAATTATAACACTGAAGTAGATATCGCCGCACCGTTCAATATATAATACGCACAATGCATATTTTTCGCGATGACAATTTTTGAGCTCGAAATATATATATATATATATTTACACAAGCGAATTTACTTCGTCTCACTGACGGTTACGTCAATATTCGTACATGAATCTGACGAATAAATGTTATCATTTAATCGTATTATACATCCAGCGAAATCTATCCGGTAACTGTATTTTTGTAGTCTAATATGTATTTGCATAATTGAACGGAAACTCTCTTCGGAGTTACACGATCAAGAGATTGTTGTTCCTTGCGCTAGGACACGAGGATTGCCTGATAGTATACGAACTTCGGTAACTCATTATCATATAGTGCAAGTCAATAAAGTGCATAAAGTACAGCTAGTCAGTGGATTTAATGAATTCTTTTTTTAAAATCTGTCAATCGCTGCAATATATTTCGAAGTACAAAAGACTAATAACAATTAGGTCCTTATTTTGGTCAGACCCGGATGCGCCTATCTCGGCAGCCTTGAACGATACTGCGATTACGAAAATATCGTTATACGCCCATAAAAACGTTGGTGTACCACCTATACTGAAAGATTATTACGTAATTGTTTCTTGCCTATGCGCGTAGATTATTATACCTGGTAGCAGTATCATCAATCAATATTTTGTAACCCAGTCGTAAACTGGTGCTAATATCTATCGATGAAAAGATATCGTCTCGTATTATGGGTTCCACGTGTTAAACCATGATGTAAGATAAGAATGAAGATAGCGAAAAAGACGAAGAATATTTTCCTATATGGGATACGTGTCTGCGTTAATAATCGATCGACGATAACCATAACGTAATAGAAATAAACTGCAATTTCCTAAACTACGCTGATAAGCTTCCTAGGTTCTTATTGCTCGACCGATAACAATTATTTTCAATGGAACAGATATTTGATCTTTCCCCCACACTCCGGTCGGATAGCACGATGTTTTTGTAATCAAATATCACGAGTGCTATTATACGTATCCGTATCCAGTCTTCGTATAGCAGACGATTAAGTTTTAGGAAAAGTGCCGACCTCGTCTTCCGCATACAAATCGTAAGCTTGCAGCACGCGTACGATCACGCTTCAGTTATACACGGAAAAGACGTGTCTTTAGCTTTTCAGGCAGTTCGATCGGTAGACGCTTCCGTGCATTTTCTTTATTTCAAGCGAGACCCAACCTGACTTCCTTGAAAACGGCAGTACCTACGACTAGGAAAAGATGTAACAAAGTTTCAGGTGGTGCTACTTGGTACGGCGTAATGGTCGGTAACGTAGATAAGTTTCTCACGAAAGTAGTATTCGACTTAACGACATCTAACGTTGGACTGTTTGACACGACGCGTAACTTGATTTTATCGTCGAGGTCCACATTGTTGATGTTTGCGTACGGAATTGTACCGTTTCAATTGAAATGTCCTTTTCTTCGAGGAGACGCAGCCTGAATGGCTACTGCGACGGAAGAGTCTGGCGGACTCGTACGTGAGATATTATTTACGTCCGAGATGAATGATTCTGGAAGGAATTTTTTCGCGACCTTGGTGTCTCACGTGGGTTATGATATTTTGGCGTTTAATGGATATTTGCAAATTTTTATGCCAATTTGAAAATTGAACGTGAGAGTCGGTGAGATGAATGCGGAAGTGCCGTGTTTTCTCTATTTTTTTTGCTAATCATAAGCTCCTTGGCGACACGTAATCTGCAGGCTCCACACCTGCAAATCTGCATTACAGAAGCCTTATAAGTATCTGGAACTGATATCGTATTCAGGTTCGGAATTTGTTTTAGTAGAAATACTTTTTACATTCTATGCGATACTTCTTGCGATACGATATTTTCAATATAAAGTCAATGGGATCAATATAAAATCAGTATATTATATTTCAAAGAATCGAAGTAGAGGTCCCTAAATGTTTTATTTTCACGTTTGCGTGTTTATAATGACGTTTTCGATTATTGCAAATGGCTACTTTGTTTCTCTTTATTCTAATGCCTTTTTCTGTTTGTAACTTCAATCCTCCGTTAGGAGTTGTGTAGTCCAGAACGATTTTTTTATGCAATGTAGCGTAATGTACGAGCGAGCTTTGATCTTTACAAAGACAGAATGTCGTGTTTGATTTTAACTTTTTTCTTTCGACTGTTGAAATTTTTTATAAGTTCTAACGACGTGATCAATCTCGCAAACGACTGACACTCATTTTAGCTTTGATCGTTAATCTCTAATCAGTTCTAATTGAAATCAAACGCTTGACAGACTGTAACGATTTCCCTGTTATTTAACTCTGCATTTCTTCAGTGTCAATCAATGTATTTTTATACGTGATATAAAATTCCGGTCAAGTAATGTTATTAGTGATAAGACTATCACTTATCACACTTGATTTAATAATCACTATGTAATTATACTTTTTATATAGCATATACATATACACACAAACACGTCATCCAACAATGTAATCATATCAGGTCATTACTAGTTAGGCCAGTCCATAGTATTGCGGGTACGATTATTATGTAAAGCTTTGATGAGAAAAATCAATAAAAAAATGCAAGATATAAAAATTACTGCGTTTCGAATTTTAGGTCACGCCAAGAAATAAAAAGGGTCGATCCAGCGATATTATCTAATCGCGATCTATTGACTATATCGAAGAACTCGGTCTGCGAGTTTTAATTGCTACACTGTGTAATCCGTCGAGTATCGTTCTCAATAACAAATGCATACAATAGCATCACACAGCGACTCGACTCCATTCAAATTTTAACAACGATCTGTGTCTCAGTGGTATTGCAGAAAATGAGAAAGAAAAATGACACGTATAAAATTGGATATTTTTTATCGGCTTGATCATCGCCAACGTGTCCTCAATGTCCTCGATGTTTTTGAGTACAATTTTTATTTTTTATTTCTCTTTTGTGACATTTCTTATTCATTAATAGTATATTCTGCAGCTAATGCGTAAAGTTTACTTTTTTTTCATTGACTGTTTTTCACTCGCGTGATCGCCACAAGAATCGTCACCGGCTCCGCCGGCGACTCGTTTGTGACGATTACGCGAGTGAAAAACAGTCGGGCACGAGTTGCATACGCTATTTTTTGCACGGCCGTGAGTAAAGTTCATGTGTAAAGTTTGATTTTCAGCACGTAAAGTGTACTTTTTCACGTTCCACACGGTATAAAAACAGTACACTTTACACACTGAAAAACGAACTTTACACATGAACTTTACTCACGGCCGTGCAAAAAATCTCTTTCGGTATCTTTTTGACGTGTGCGCCCCTTCCACTTTTAACCGTATCTTTTTCATAACAATGGCTTACGTGATCATGACTTTCATCTTATTTCCTCTTCAATTACCGAGTTGAGTAATGACTGTGGTCGCTTTACCCGCCGAAAGTTGTCAATGTACGAGAAGCTTTTCTGGTATTTGGAGACAAGTACGAATAGTCGATCCATTAAATATTACAGGTACTGAATCACGTGTTACATCGTGCAGTAAAGCAGCGCAAGTCACT
Source organism: Trachelus iudaicus (assembly GCA_030142595.1). Lineage (NCBI taxonomy): Eukaryota > Metazoa > Arthropoda > Insecta > Hymenoptera > Cephidae > Trachelus > Trachelus iudaicus. Next base: position 3,467,355 of record JARQTH010000318.1, read on the forward strand.
GACTGCAAACGCCATGGATTTTGATCAGGAACTACTGGCTCATCTTCACTCAGTAATAAATCCAATGCCGGATTTATTTTTGACCATTCCGATTCAACATCCCATTAAACAACACATCGCTCTAGTTGTTTGCTTGGTCGACTATGCCAACGAGGAAAATGCCGAATTTATATGCACGCAGATCGTCCAAGAGTGCTTCAGGTAAAATTGCCATTGCCTTTGACGTAGGACGAGAGAGTGGCTTGGATGATGTATTATGGTGCGTTTTATGATGCGCAATATATTGATATGCACTCCATGAATTTACGATAAGCGATTCGGCGACTATGCAAATTAAGTCCGACGATCTTGATCGGGAGGAAAGCTACGCTCCGTCCTTGTCCCTCTCCTATTTGTCACTTTTTAATGTCTGCTTCGAGCGCCAGGGCGCGCCGCTTTTATGTACTTCAATAAGTAGTCGAGTCGATGCTGTTTGTTATGATAACCATCCATTTCATAAATGGGAGATTAGATCAGTGAATGTCGAGGCTAATGTTGCATAATATAGCTTTCACCTTGTTAACCTATTGTTGATTTCAAATATTCAGTTTGTTTGTTATTGAGAAATTTCTCTTCGTTGATTTTTCATAATTTTGCATACATTTGAAATTTCTATTCGAGCCGAGCGCCTTGGCGGGAGATGATAGAAGTTCAATGTACGTTAATTCATGTATGCTAGTTGATTCTTTGATTTGTCAGGGAAAAATTTGATATCCATCGAAAGACGGGCAAGACTATCATTGAAATCTTTTTACAATTAGATACTGAGTGGGATTAATGTTACAGGTACTGCCTTGGTCTTTTATTAAGCTCATTACGATGTCAAGAGGAAACACGATTGAAAATTCAATGCCAAGATCTACTTGCGGTTTCGAGAAAGCTTTTCACTCGTTTGGGTATATATTTTTTTAAAGCTTTCTCTTTATTGTTACTTTAAGTGTCACGCGTTGAATTCATTGGCACTCTTTAATCCAGGAGACCTGTCCGATCTCTTGCGTGAAATTATGGCAGAAGCTCGAAAGCTAACGCACGCCGAACGTTGTTCCTTATTCTTACTGGATCCGGAACAACAAGACTTGGTAGCCAAAGTTTTCGATGGAGTATCCACTAGAGACGTGAGTCAAGTTTTGAATGATCATTTTTTATAATAAATTGCTTCATTGTTGAATCGCTGAACAAGACTCTTGTATATTTTTATTTACAGTCTGTGAAGGAAATGAGAATTGCACGTGGACAAGGTATCGCAGGACATGTCGCGACTTCCGGAAAATTACTTAACATCCGAAACGCATACGACCATCCACTTTTTTATCGTGGTATAGACGAAGTGACTGGTTTTAAAACGAAGAACATCCTTTGTTTTCCGATTCGCGACGAGAACGGAATAATTGGTTGGTATTCTTGTACTTTATCATTAACAGAAGTGAATTGCATTAAAAATGTTTGTTTGTGTTATCGTTAAGGCGTTGCTCAACTCTGTAATAAAATGAATGGATTGTACTTTGACGTATGCGACGAGGAAGTGGCGACTGCTTTTAGCATCTATTGCGGCATTTCCATAATGCACAGCATCGTCTACAAGAAGATACAAGACGCGCAAGCTAGAAATAAACTTAGCAATGAACTCATGATGTACCACATGAAGGTAAATACTGATTATTTGCTATAACGCACATTGCCGTGTAACACTGAAATGCTCATTTCGTTTTGCAATACTGACCTGTCGATGAGCACAGCAGGTAATATCATATAAATATGTCACGATACGTCACGTTATCGTAGTATTGTTTTGAGCCTGATGATAATGGATCGCATCAAGTACTTCTAACCATCTGAAAGGTCTTATCAAAATATCGTTTGGATTTATTTATCACTGATTATTTTAGGTGGAGACGGAAGCTGTTCAAACTTTATTAAACTGTAGAGACGATCACAATATTAAGGACTTTGATCAGTTTCACTTTAGTCCACGAAATGTACCTTACCGACATATGCCTTGTTATATACTTAAGATGTTTGACGAGTTAGGATTTATTAGATATTATCGAATCAAAAGGACGACTCTCGCTAGGTAACAACTTTTTGGGTGATAAATTAGAAATTGAGAATTGAATATTTTTATATCACGTCTAATGATTTTTTAATGGTCCTTTCTTTCAGATTTATCCTCTTCGTCAAGAAAGGTTACAGGGACGCTCCGTATCACAATTGGATTCACGCGTTCTCCGTGGCGCACTTTGGATACCTCATGATTAAGAACTTTAATCTTGTCAAGGACGGCTACATGACGCAATTGCACGCTCTTGTTTTCCTCGTTTCTTGCCTCTGTCACGATATTGATCACAGGGGAACAAATAATTCCTTTCAAACAAAATGCGGCACTGTTCTCGCCAGTCTCTACAGCTCTGAAGGTTCTGTAATGGAGGTGAATTTCAATAACAGCTTTATATTCATAACTATGCATATCTTAACATGTGACACGATAGCGAAAGTTTTACTGATCTCTATTTTTCAGAGGCACCATCTGGCACAATCAATGTGTATCCTGAACACAGATGGCTGCAACATTTTCGAGGGTCTCACTAGCGAGGAGTACAGCGAAGCCTTGGATATATTGAGGAATAATATATTATCCACGGATTTGGCGTCTCATTTTCGCGCCGCGGAAAATCAACGTGAAATGATCGATCAAGGTTATGATAAAAATGACTCGAAGCACCAGAAGCTTCTACATGCAATGTTGATGACTTGCTGCGATCTTAGTGATCAGACCAAACACTGGAGAATCACAAAAAAAACTGCCGTATGAATCTCATTTACATAACTCATAATAAATTAGCCAAAAATGTGTTTTCTTATTTCAGTATCTAGAACAAGGCTCTTTTATTTTCCTATAGGAACAAATATACGACGAGTTTTTCTCTCAAGGTGACTTGGAAAAAAGTATGGGTACTGCTCCCATTGAAATGATGGACAGAGAGAGAGCATCCATTCCTGATCTCCAAGTGCAATTTATAACTAATCTTGTCTTACCTTTGTTTTCGTAAGTAGCTATTTTCTTGAGCTTCAAAATTTGTCCTTTACCGTTATCATGAACTGACTACTATGTTGTACGTTGAATTTTTCAGAAATTTAGCTGCTATGTTTCCTGCCGCACAGATTCTTGTTGACGTGATAATGAAAAATCGTGAAATATGGAAAATGGCTAAGAATGTATTTCAAGCGTACAGCGAAAGAGGAATAAAGTGCATGGACATCTTGCTTGACCCAAATCTCGAAGATGAAATACTCAACGCTTTTAATCAACAAGAAAATGTTCATCAGGTTGAGAATGGTGATGAATAGGGAAAGAATGCAAAAATTGAAGGCCGTAACGCTCCACGAATTGCGTATACCGAATTTTGAATTTATCGGATGGCCATGTACGCATCTAACGTAAGTAGATTTTCGATAGAAAATTGGCAGCCGTTACAATGCATCATGGATAAAATAAACAAGAAACTTTTAATAATGAGATACGTAATCGAAGAAACGTGTACATATTGTTCGGGCTCAATGACTTGAGTTTCATAATCTTTTTACTGAATAGTTTATAAGCTGGACAAAGTAAGGCACAATCAATCTTTGCCGTCTGATCAAACTGATATTTACATACAATCTGTTTTATAATGCAAATAAACAGACATGTTTTGAACTACGTTTCGAAAGGCACATTTTAAAAAAGAGCGCAGGCGTTCTGTAAGTCGAGCTATACATCATTCATACGAAATATTTGAACAATCACTGATCGAGTTGCACATTCTCGAGCATGTTGCCATGCATAATTAGAAATTCACGAATTTTAATAAATACGTATAGTAACCTGAAAATAGCTATAGAATGTTTGTGTACCACTAAAGGAACTCTCTTGTATTTTATTTCAATATATAGAACATTATATCTCTAGAACGTAGATATTTGACTAATCATTCCGTTACAAGATCGAAAGTATATTCTGTTTAACTTTCCTGTTTTGAAATTTGCTCATACATCATACAGAAATAAAATACTCTAGTTGGTATGTATTTCTGGCGAATGAATGAAACGGAAACGAGAATCGGTATACATAATAAACAGTTGATGCAAATTAGTGTTGAGTATAACGAAATATTAGTTATACAAATATAGATGTAATGAATGAAGAAAAATTAAAAAATTATCGGGATGAGACCCCTAGGCGAGGTTAGAATTTCGTGTCAGTATTTTAGAGCCAAATTGAACGTGACGATATGTTCCTAATGGGATACTAGTAATAACTATTTGTACAAAATATTTACGTACGGGCAACTGTACCGTAGGTACGCCTGCGTAAAAACTAAAGCAATGCCCAATAATCAAATTGGGATACAGAATTGCCAAAAATTGACTTAACATATACCGAACGACGTAAGACAGTGGAGAGAAAAGGAAAACAAATATTTAAACATGTTCAGTCTTCTTTAATCTGCGAAAAATGAATATCTCAATTGTTCCGCCTTCTTCTCTACGTGTTAATTATTTATTCACGTCAATGAGAGTATTAACTTCTACTGCATTTGCATTAGTCGCTGATTGCTTCAATTTAAGCTGTGCATTAAAGACAACCCGTTACTAATTTCTTTTCACGTGCAGTCGAAAAGCGTGAATGGCATTTTGAAAATTGCAATAGAATCAAACAGCATTGAGTCAAAGTTCTACCGCGTAAGACTATATTGGCGATAATGAATAGTTAAGGCATTGCTAGTAATTTTGTATATAGCTCAATAACCTTAATAATTCAATAGAAATTTATTTTTAGAGTGTTATACTAATATATATGCGTAATTCGTAGAAGTAAGTTATCCGATATGGTGCCGTAATGTTAACAGTTTAGTAAAAAAGACGTTACGTATATTAAAATTAAGACTTGCCTTCGTTTGGTTAAAATCTACTGAAACAGTTAACTATGAATTGCACTAAAATTTTGAGAATCTAGATAAATTATTTTAATCTAATTGTCTACCTTGGAGAAGAATTAATTTTTATTGTTTTGCCGGGCGTTCAATTATCATCTGTTAATCGGCTGAACATCACAGACTGTTATCTTTTGGTATACGTACTCCACATATAATTATATTAATTATAATACTATGGTTAATTGTCTATTTCGTTGTTTGGAATGATAGTCATTATATCGTGGGTAAAAGATTTGCCTTATAAAACAAAAAAATAGTGAATAAGCGGTGATTCTCTGCTGGCGGTAAAATTTATAAGCGATTAATTAACTTACAACAGTGATTTACACTTCAGAGTATTTTAACTTTCAAATGTACAGTTGTATCTGCCCCCCCCCCCCCGCCTAAATGGTATCTGACAACAGTGACAAAGCAAATTAATGCTTAGAAATGCAAATTTTAATTAATAACACTTCTAGTCATTTGTATGGTGAATATGAAGAGTGTGATTTTACAATGTGTATACACAAGAAAAAAAGTGTTAAGGTAATAAATATATTTCTTTCCTTAATAAAAGTATTTTTATTGATATCGCACATTCATTTTAATTATAAAACAATATACAGTTAAGCCTTATAAAAAAATTGTGTATGACAATGAAGAAAAAAAATGTTAATATAAAAGTATCATCTAGAAATTTATGGAGATTTATCAGGTATGAATCGACTTGAATTCATTGGTTTCATTTCCTTCATATTTTCCAGTCAATTGCGATGCCTTTGTCAACTTTTTCTGTAGCATCCCTTCCCTGTGTGTGATTACATTAAAATAGATGTAAGGCTACGTGATTTTAATATTTAATATATTAATAATACTTACATTGTTTCCGATCTCTCCCGCCTAAGAAATGGTGGTGTTTCAGGCATCTCAATAGGCTCCAGATTGTAAGTTAGTAAATGCGTGTATACAGGAATCTAAATATTAACATAGGTAATGTACTATACAAGGATTGAGATAGAATGATAAAAATATCAACAGTTTCGATGAAGCTTACATATGCTAATGAATTGTCAAGAATCGGCGGCACTTCAAAAGTCTTGGAACGCGATGGCAATTTATGATAATGTCCAAGAATCGGTGGCGATAACCTTTTGCCGTACAAAATATGTCGATCGTGTTCAGGTACTTCTCTGGCTAATTCAGTTTTAACAGACTTTCCTGCGCTTTTGACGTCCATGTTACCACCATGAAATACCTTTCAGCGAAGCATAAATTATAAATGGATTAGAAGAAAATTGACTAAAAATATTTCACAAGCTAATTACCTTCATGGTAGTGAAACTGGCGACTCTTTTAATGTCCGGCGGAAGTTTGTACTGATTGTAATATTTAAAAATTGGAACGTCAGGTAATAATGGAATCCAAGGGGTATACGTTCCAAGTGTAGATATATAACGTCCACTGAGTGACCACAAACGGACACTATGATCAGAACTTCCACTAATCACGATTCGCGCACTTGGTATAAATTCTAAGGCGTTCACCGACTTTGTATGGGCTTGTACGGAGGACAATAACATGGGAAATTTCTGATGTGCCGCAGCTCTCTTTGCTCTGCCTGGTATTCTGTCTTTCCAAAGAAATGGAAATTGCAGATTTAACAAGGTCAGAGACACAGCGGGCGGATCTGGCAAAGCATAGTTCGTCAGTAGCCAAACCTTTATGTAACCAACCGTGTGCCCTGTGAATACAAAGTTTTTCATTTATTTAATCGATACATCGCGGTTGCCATGGATTATTTTATTGCATCGATCCTCTAGTGCGCATGCTCGTTAGGACTATTAACGGATATTCTTAATGGATTAATAAAAGCTGCACACCTGTTATTAGATAATCATTCTTTGGATCCGTAGCCAAAGATATCGCATAATCGCCACGAGTGTGAATGGCTGAGAAAGCTACTAAAAATCCAGAACTTGCATGATAGCTCCAAACTTGAATTAAACCGGATTCCAAAGAGACCAAAATGCTACCGCTTTTCGGTGCCATTGGTCTTGCTGTTAGGAATATCATTGCGTGAACTGCTACTGGTCTTACGATATTCAAAGCCGATGGTTGCTGCTCCGATGAAATTCTTGTCATGGCCGTTGATGTATTTAAAATAGGTTCATTGCTATATATTGTAGCCGTGTGTTTGAATAAGTTTGTATAATTTTGATAAATTTTTATTACTTTTTTTCAGGTAGCTGTTTTCCTATGTTGGTATCCTTAGAGAGTTTGACTGAAAGCCCATCGAGTTTATCTCTCGCTTCTTTCTTGTACATAATTGTATATCTATTAAGGGATACCGTGTACATAAGATTTCAAAACGTCGTTCAAACTGCATTGGTTAATTACGTTTACCTTCCAGGTGGATTGCTAACATGATATCTTCTGTAAGGCTGACCGGTCTCTAGTCTCCATAAAATCATTTCACCGTTATATGTCGAAGTTGCCAATACCTGCGCATAAGATTAAGTTTCTGCGGTTTCCCGTTCCCAATTTTGATAACTCATCATCTTTAAATGTTATCACCACGAGAATACAGCACCTGCGGAAATTTTACGGCAGTACAGAGTATATCATCGGTATGTCTAGTTTCCCATTTTTTCGTGTGAATTCCAGTTTCCGTGTCCGCGAATTCAGTAATGTGACGATTCCAACCAGTACACAATATTCGATTCTTCAACCAAACTATACTGGTTATCTCACTGTACCAAAAGCAAGATTTAAATATCCCATATCGATTCGAATAATTTTTAAGGAATTAAAAATCTATCATAATGGCTTCTCACCATTGATCCTCTATCGCCATATTTCTTATACAAGTACCAGTATTGAAATTCCACATTTTCAACGTCCCGTCTCTTGCACCGGTAATTAATAACTGTTCAGAAGTATCAAAGCACGCAGCTGTTATTTCGACGCCAACGTGTTGCCCGTATAACAATACACTATGAGCATTTGTCACTAAATATAATCGACGACCGCGCCATGGGTCCCAAACAATAATACAAGAATCCAGACCTGTCGTTACCACCTATAAAAATATACTTAACACTTATAATTTAATATCTTCACTTCAACGTGTGACAACAAGCAATAATTCTTACCACTTTAAACAAATGATTATACAGTACACAAGTTACTGGTTTTGTATGCGTATAACCGTCAGAAGTTTCATGATTAATTACTGGTTCGCAAACCAGAACTGCAATCAGCATACTAGCAATAATCATTTTGTGAGTGATCGCATTGTAAACCACCGACATTGGAGTATGCTCACTCAATTCACTAGGTAGACTGTTGTAAGTCTGCAGATAATGTAAAATAACAAATTATGAGTATACAGATTAGATGTGGACAAGAGAATATTTGAATATACAAACCTGGATGCAAGATTGGTCAAAGACATCCCAGACTTTAACGCATCTATCCTTAGACAGCGAATAAATACGTTTGCCTTTATTTTGGACAATTAGAGCACATATGGCAGCATGATGACCTTGGAATACAGAATTTGCCTTCTTTGGTACAAATGGATTCCAAACTCTGACTATACAGTCTGGACCACCAGTGACTAGTATATTGCTTTCTACAAAATTACAGTTTGGAAACATAAAAGAATTCTTGGCACAACTACTGTTAATAAAAGTATTACAGTTCAGATATACCGTCACAAAAATTGAAACAGGTTATACCCATTGGAATTTGAAATTTGTATTGCATTCGCAAACCAGTCGTAGGATCGCTGAGTAACAGTGAGCATTCTGAGCATCTGGAGCAGGATATGAAGGCTCTCAGATTGTCGTAGTATGCAACTTGACTGACCCAGTTGCTGTGGACATTTTTGAATTCAGAAAGTTTCATCCCCTTCAATTCACCCTGTGCAGTAACAATTATTTAAATTTGTTATAAATTGTTCCTTTTCTTTTTACTTAATATGAACGTACTTCCGCAACAGCTTCGTAGCGAAGATGCAGCATTTCCTGTTCCGGTACCAGCTTGAATGGACCCTTATCCAGGGGATTGAATGACATTACTCTGACAGATCCACTCATGTCGCCCAAAATAATATAAGAATTCTCTTTGATGTCGACGCTGAAGTAATAACTCATACACGTAACTGCATGCTCTAAACTGGATATCTGATGGCAGACACAAATCAGATATGCTGTGAAAATATGACTTATTTAATATAATGTAATGTCTACCATTAACCTCAGATCGAATTTCTTAGCTACGGTATCATAAAATCTTAAATCACGCTCCGTTGAACTCGTGCAGACTATCTGTATATCCGGCATTGCGATCATATCCGTTATGGCTGTAGGTCGTATCTTTAACTGTGCTGGAATTATCATTTCTGTTATAGTGTATTTTATTGTGGAAATATATATTGGTAGGTACTAACGATTTGTCGACTGGACACTGCGTTCGTATTCAAGATCCAGCGACCAGTAATTTATGGCGCCATCACGACTTACAGTCAAATAACAACCGCGAAGAAAGCTTGAGCTTCTGTCCTTTATTATTTAATTCACATCGTGAGAAATATATATATATATATATATATGTTGAAATTTTGTAACGGTACCGGAAGAACTTCGGGACAAAATGTTATCCTACAGACGGGACAGCGATGTCGAGTTCTGAATGTTTCTGGTAAACCAATCAAAGGAAGCTCCAGCATCTGTCGTTGAAGAGCTACATCCTTTTCTTGAAATTCTAACAGCAAATGGGATATAAATTCATCCCAGGTGACAAAGCCGTCTCTTTTTAAATTAACCTAAAAATAAAATGTAAGGAGAAAAATTTCTTAAGTTTAATATACCTGCTTTCTTGAGCTTTCCTAACCTTCATAAAAAGAACATGAAATTCTTCGTAGGTCATCGATATATTTAATATATTTTTAAATGCATCTTGTAACTGCACTTCGTTCATTGCTTCCTTTTCCGCGACCTGTGTAGATTAGGTATGATCAGTGACATATATATTTTTTATATTCTTCGAATTCATACGAGAAAAGCTTCGTGCAAACGCATCAGGGATTCTTGTGTACATTGTTCCTCGACGTTTTTTCGATTTAAAAATTCTTCGTATTTTTCACGGATCCTGATTTGAGGAATTTCCCCAAAAAATGCAAATTTAAATAACTATGTTAATGTATAATGTAATATTCATAGCTTTTATTAACTTTAATTCATCTTCGACCAAGTATGCCTCTGCCATCTTATGTAATCGGGTGAAACGTTAATTTTTGGTATCCCATTTCCCTCCCTTCTGTCAAAAATTGACGGATTATTTCGATCCACTATTAGATCGATTGTTTTATCGAAAAGTCTTGAAATTTTTTACATAATCACGTATCTATAATTAACATGTGATAAATATTTAAGCATCATACTATTTTCGGTTGTAAAATTTCTGAAGTTGAGAATCAAACTGAAAGCGCGCGATTTGATTGTAGTATTATAAAAATAATTCATTCACTTTGAATTTATTCATGCCGCGTAATTTATGTTTATTTGACCGTTTGAATCCCAGGGATCATTGAAAAAATATTGTCGAAAAATGCCGAACAGCGCAATAGCGCTTTCTTAAGCCATAGCCTTCAAATGTACTGAGATCTTCTAACATAAAATCTAAACAGCGCTTTCACGCTGCTTGGGACTCAAACAGTTAAAGATGCATTTCTTACAGCAGAATGAAATCGATTATGTCGATAAGGCAGAATATTAAAAAAAAGTCCTTCCGATACGTTTGCTGAATAATTTTCTTTTATTTGTCTTATTACATTACCCATTGTAATGTAATAAGAAGAAATGATTCATATTCTACAGAATAGCAACAATGATTATTTTAATATGGATTAAATAAAAACAACGAAACTCGCTCGTGGAATTCTAGGGCAACTACTAGAAAATAATCAATATACACAGCAGCAGGTGTAACAGGTAAAGGACTTTGGCTTGAATTCAGTCATAACTGGTGATAGCAAACTTATGGTCGCCGTTCGACATTACACGTAGTTAATACCAGCAAGGACAATGGAATTATTCCAAGCGCTCAGTTTATTCGGTAGACGAAAATACGAAGAGTGCACATCGATATGCACTGATCTATTAAAGAAAAATCCATTGGATCAGGTACTAAGCAAACGAAAGTAGTTTCTTGAAAATTACCAAACACTTTTCTCTCTGATTTTAATTGCAAAAGAGTTTTGAATATCCACTCAACTTTTTTGACCTTCTACAGGCTGTATGGGTCTTAAAAATGCGTGCACTCACAATGCAAGTATATGTGGACGATATAGAGGGCGAGGAAGAAGGAATTGCCGAGAGTCTATTAGATACTTATACTATAGCCTCAATGCCGAGACCAGGAACGTCCCTTAAAAATCCTGGCACGTCATTCACGGGACAAGGCTTGCGTCCGAAAACCCAATCAGGTTTGTTACGTCAAAAAACATTGATAATTTTATAATTCTTGATCTTAAATTTAAAGGCAGACCAGTCACTGGAGTAATTCGACCATTGACACAGTCTGCAGTCTCTCAGACTTTTGAACAGGCTTTAAAAACCCCAAGAACTGCTACAAGTGCAAGACCAATCACAGCGAGTACCGGGCGAAACGTTAGGTGCTAATTGTAGTTAACTGAATTGACTTTTTTTATATGCTCCTAAAATTAATGAAAATGTGTATTTGTTTAGATTGGGTACAGCTTCAATGTTGACGGAACCAGACGGTCCTTTTATTCAACTGTCGAGACTAAACTTAACGAAATATGCTAGTCAACCCGGTATAGCCAAACCGTTATTTGAATATATATATTATCACGAGCAAGATGTGAGATATGTAAGTATAGAGATGAATATAATAATTTGTAAAGAAGAATCATACGCTAATGAATTATTTTCAACTGTTTAGGCTTTAGATTTGGCTGTGCAGGCGACTCAAGTTTGCCAATTCAAAGATTGGTGGTGGAAAGTACAGTTGGGAAAGTGTTATTATACTTTGGGCCTTGTCAGAGATGCTGAACAACAGTTTAAATCAGCTTTGAAGGAATGCAAAACAATCGAAACGGTACTGAGACTGATAAGAGTATATATCAGACTAGATCAGCCATTGGCTGCACTGGAAACATGCAAAAAGGGTCTGGAGTATTTTTCCAATGATGTAAATGTCTTTACGTAATAATTGACTCTTTAATTACTAATGTGATATTCGCGTACAATAAATAGTAATTGATGTCATAACTACGTTTCGTTACAGGTGACTATACTTACAGAAATGGCACGAGTATTCGAGGGTCTAAATAATATGCCAATGTCGGTAAAATATTATAAAATGATAGTTCAAGAAGATGCATCTCATACAGAAGGAATTGCCAGTATTGGTATGCATCATTTTTACAATGACCAACCGGAATTAGCATTGCGTTATTACAGGTGCGCATGCAATATTAATATTTTTTCATTATTTCAATGTCTGTTATTAAATACTGTAGAATATTTGATAATTTTAGGAGAATTTTGCAAATGGGTGTGTATAATGCTGAAGTTTTTAATAATCTCGGTCTGTGCTGCTTCTACTCTCAGCAGTATGATCATACTGTTTCTTGTTTCGAGAGAGCAATCAGCCTTGCAACGGATGAAAATATTGCAGACGTGTGGTACAATATTTCTCACATTGCTATTGTAAGTCTCATTTATAAACGGATTGATTTTAACGGATTATCAACGGTACTTTTTATGATAACGTTATGAGTATAAAATTGTACAGTGCTTAGGTGACTTGGAAATGGCAGATCAATGCTTGAGACTTGCTATTGCAGCGGATAATAGATACGCGCTGGCATATAATAATCTTGGAGTATTGGAAATCAAAAGTAATAATGTCACTGCAGCTCGTGCGTACTTTCATGCAGCTGCTAGTATCGCTGATTATTTATATGAACCTCATTTCAATAGCGCACATCTAGCGTACGAGGTAAGGATAGACGTTTATTGAAGAATAAAGCAAGACCTCAGATTCTTGTGTCTGACCTTGTGGTCTCATAAAAACGAATACTTTACGTAACTTTTAGGTAGGTGATTTGCAAACCAGCTACATTGCTGTGCAGAAAGCCTTAAGTGCCTACCCTGATCATGGTGACAGTAAAGAATTGTTAAAGAAGTTGCAAAGACACTTTTCTCATATATAAATATCAGAGCTATTTACACAATATGTTGTATTCTATTTTCTTTAATTTCTTATATTAATACTATACATTATTAATATTATGTACTATGTACACTAATATAAAATTATAATAGATTTAAGAATTTTAATTTCCCTTTTACTTATATGTTGCGATGTGAGTTTCTTATGGCCAGTAGTGTCACATAAATTGTAATTAACATCATTAGCATAGACCTTAGTAAACTACTCTTTGCGAAAGTGAGTAGATAGCTTATACTAGTGAAATTTCAGATAGTGCGTAATATGAATTATCTACTTTGTATAGTTTTTAGATTTCTTAAAAGTCAGGCAACGTAAAGCATTATGTTAATGATATAGAATTTATTAAACGTAAAATACAACATACAACGTACTGTCTGTTAGGATGGATATGCCACTTGAATTACCAATAGTATTACGATTTCCTGTACGTTTAACAAATTTTAACACAATGCATTCCAGGTATTTTCTTGATGTTTTTTTTATAAAATGCAAAAGTTTGCACACATATAAAATTAATTTCATATTAAAGAATTATGTATTATTTCATAAATATATTATTGAATTTATATAGTCACATTATCGATCTCGTTATTTGATTAATATAATGGAAGGTAGAATTATTATTTTATCGTACTAGAACATTGTAATTGACAACTGGAATGATAGTAACAATTCTTTAGGATTCTTTTTGGAAACATAAATAAAGAAAGAAAAGAAGATACCCAAAGGAATACTATGCAGATTTAAGTACAGGCAACTAGTCTTATGTAAGATTTTAGCTCAAGTGGAAAAAAATTACGTGAAACGAATATTAATTGGAGATAAACGAAATTGTCAGGTTTATATTGAATAAATTTCATAGGAACGATTGATTTTGCCCTAAATAATATGCACAAGATTGAAATCCATAGTTAAACAAAATGGAAACAATATTTACAATTTTGACAAACTGAATACAATTGAAGAATACTGATCCAAATTCCAAATATGGATATTATTCTTCTATCCAATTTTCTGCTAGTTCCATTCTCACGTTTTTATTAAGTTTGTGCACAAATATAATACAGTCTTGTAAAACTTGGATTACTGGCATGATGTGATTTATGTCGAGTGGGATATGATTAGCCACGAAATGACAAAGTAAAAGAGGAAGATGGGGTAAACTGCTAATGCCTTCCTTCCAACTGGCTGACTGTCTCCAAGAAATGCCATTGAGGCTAAAACAAAGTTATTCAAGAATGATACACTCTAACGATAAAATATTTGCTTCAAGGGCGGTCATAAAATTAAAAAAATATTAATATATAGCTCTTAACGTCAATGCACTAAATATATTTTGACTAAAGAATAAAACACGCTAATTGGAACTAATTCTATCGCTTAATATAACACTTTTATGATACTCACCATATGTTGCCCAAATAAATCCACATACTGTGATGATGAATCTTAAGATGAAAAGGAATGTGGTCTGTTGTACCATTAAAATAATTCGACAAAGAATTAGTGCAATAGTTGTTGGCAGCAGACAGTATCCTAGTACACACACGCTTTGAAAGAAGGAACTGAAAGAAAAAAAAAAATTTCTTTAGTCCAAATTACTAAAGTAATAAAGGATATACTTACATGTTACCACCAAGCAGTTTGGAATTTAATGTAACAATCATGGAACCAATCCAGACTATAACAAAAACTTCAGCAAATTCTGGTCCACCATCATTAAAATTATCTGCTGTGTCCGAAGATCCTTGTAAGATCCTAAATATTATAGTTCTCTGTCAATGTATTTTATAATGCATTATTTTTTAAGAATAATTAAGATTTATAATGATCGCTTACATTGCCATAAACGTGCACAATACCAATGGTCCCCAAAGATCCCCTGCAAATTTAAAATGTGTCATATATCAATCTGTATATTTTAAACTATTCATATATATCATATACTCTGTTTCATACATTCTTTGAGTATGCTCTTTTTCTCCTTGGGGTACAATACATGATAGAATTTCTTGCCTACTGCTCGTACATCCCTGAGCTATAATCATAAAAGCATGGTTACTCTGAAGTAAGTGTCTATAAGCAAATAAAAATATGAAACTTAATGTTGACTAACAATTGTGTCTCTAATTGGTTCATCTAATGTATTAAATTCTGGCTCGCCAAGGTTTGCCTTTTGTTTGGTTCCTACTGTCAATTCTCCTTCAACATTCTGAGGATCCACAGCATACATCGCATCATCATACATCTACAACATATAGAATGAACAAATACAATTAATACTGTTCTTACGTTACACATTACACTTATGATAATTAAAATACATTTAATGAATCACACTGAAGCAAAATAGAAAAGTAGCATATATAATGTTTAAAAATATGTATAAGAGGATTGTCAAGAAAACTAAAAAAAACTATTGTGTTTAAACATTTGTCGTTTAATTTCTAATTAAGAGCAGCATATTCGTAAAATCCCACTTGTCAATATAAATATCAAGCGCTTCTCAAAATTATAATAGACGAAGAAATCTTCAATATTGTCGTGTCTGCAAAAGTAACATTAAATGCCATACAAACTCCGTCTCCTATTTTGCATTCATTGTACATAACTAAAGAAATATTATCTTTAAATTAATTTACGCACGTCAAGTTTCGTATCCTCCATCGTGGCCATGCTTACTGCCGATGTGTAAAATTCGATTTGCCAACAGTACCACCAAGACTCCAAACGAAAAGTCTCTATAAAACACTATCAGTGCAACTAATAACGTTCATCAAAAATCTTAGCCACTTTCAGTGGAAAAAAAAATGCAACAGTGAACCAATTTCGCATGATGAATCGACGTACTGACATTTCTCATTATATTATACAGTATAAAGCGCCATCTTATTTTCTTTTTTTTTTATCAATATCTAGTTTAGAGCACTCCGACTCTGCCACACAAGACACCTCTTTTCTAGGTGGGGTAACTTTCAAGATGGCTACATTCAAAGCGAAGGCACGTTGTGAAGATCATGTTTAATCATTCATTGGTAAATCTTTTTTTTTGACGTCAATGCTTGATAATCTAGAAATCTAACTATCTATGAACGAACTATTATATTAATACAGTAAAAGCTTTTAAAATTCATGCTAATATGCTAAGATGGAAGCTGTTTATTTGTACTGTTCTCGTGTCAATGTTCGTACATACTGCGCATGCGCAAAAGTCCATTGTCAAACCAAAGATCGAGCCAATCAACGACGGGGAATCCAAGGACCAGAATGCTGTACAAAATGATCTGAACGAAAAACTTTGTATCCTTTTTATTATTCGATATTTCTATATGTAATTGGGTATGATATCATTAAAATTGATATGCTGGTATACAATCATTTTTTTGTTAGACTTACCTTGTGTATAATTCCTTAACACAACGATGGTGTATTAGTTAAAAAATTATTTGCCAAACGACGTGTAGATCATATTGAAGCCGTAAAGGGAATTCAAAAGATAGAAAATTATGAGCGTCAGTATAAGATGATATCAATTTTAGCTGAAAAGGTTTTCTATGTTATTGAATCAAGCAGAGCTCTGGTGGAAATGGCTGATTTCACACCTGAAACAAATCGGTTTCCCGAAGACGCGAATATACGAGACGGTAAATATTTAAATGGAAAATTACCTTTATTATTTTTATACGTAGATCGCATATTAATCAGAAGCTTAATGTACATTTTTCTCTCATTTAGCGTTATCCAGTATCATGGAAAATACAGCATTATTCGGTGACATAATATTACACATGCCGGACATAACTCGCAGAGTTCTCAAGAGTCAGGAAAAATGGAGTAGCATATATACATGGTCATTAAATTTTGTCAACCGCATGAGACATCTTTTAGATAATTCTACCATCACTATGATTCATCTGGTCGGACAGGAGCTCAATATCACGGCCAGAGAACCTGGTTACTTTAATCCATTCTGGGCGAATAATCAAGAAAAGTCTATGGAAAATGAGGAATCACCAAAAAGGAAGAAAACGGTTAAGAAGGATAAGAAAAAGAGGGGACCACAAATGATCAAAATAGAATTGTAAACTCGATCACACTCTCTTTGTATTTTATGCGAAGTTCGTACGGAGTCTCAGTTAATGTTCAAGGCTTCGTAATCATGACTGGACTAGAATACGAATGGATGTAACTCGTGTCAATAGAAAATCAATGAACTTTAAGCTGTTCATCGCTGTAGATATCTATGTACCGTTGTAAATAATAAAACGAGATTCAGCCTGATCGACTTTTGTTACACTTTAAAGTCTAAATAAGAAAGTAATGAATTAATCTTGTGTAATAATGTATAACGAAGGCTAAGGATAAAAAGCTCTACTTCCTCGTTCTTCCAACGTTCTTATACATTGAATTTATACCCATGTAACTAACTGCTGAACACTGTCCTTTAAAATAATAAAAGACTGAAGCAATTGAAACATTTCATTCTGAAATAATGTATAATATGCATCGCTAACAAAAAGAAATATTGTCATTGTGGCTCTCAGATCTTGAAACATGCCTGGTGATTACACTCAAACAACAAGCTGAGTCTAAGCATGGGAGACGCTGACGAGCTTTTTGTCTATGCATACTGAAAGGCGATTACAGTCTCCTGGATTAGCGATGAGCGTTGAAAATCAGAAGGAAGTGGATGAAAAAAAAAGACCAAAGTGGTCGCTTGTTACGTGATACTCACGTGTACGCAGCGGTTGGTTTCTCTTTTAGCGCTAAGCTATAGGATTCCCAGACTGGCAAGATGGCACTATAAGGTAATACATAGTTGCTATCTCGAACTCTCAACAATAAATCTTGTCACTCCCTAACAAATTTGACCAACAGAAACTACTTCGATATTGTGACACCAGAAAAATATATATTCAACTTCCCAGATCAGAGTTCATTGTAGAAACTCAGTCCTGCAAATTTTATAATCCAGAATAGAATATTAAGCAGATCAACATGGAGTGGTTTATGAAACAGGACAATAGGAAATTCTGAATGTCAAAGGATATTAAGGACATTTTAAATGCCTTCACTTATACAACTCGAAGACCAGTAAACGTGAACCAACAAGAAAAATCACATGTGGAATTTCAAGGCAGAGAACATCAATGGATGCCAGGTAATTATTGTCTGATGGGAGAAATTTCATGGGCACACGCTTGCCTGCATGGGGAATCGCTAAGACTTGGGTTCAGGACCTGGTGAAACCGTCTTGTCGATTCATCGAATCTCCATGATTCCACAAAGCGAAGAGACGTAGGTATAGACACATATGTCTGCCATTCTACTCACTATTACACTCGGCAGCTCGGACCGATAAAGTGTAACTTTTCTCAGACCTCGAGACGGTGGTAGAAAGTCGTCAGCCAATCGGCTGAATAGCCGGTGGTAACCTCGAGTGACTACTTCGTGAAGGAAGACTCTGGCGAAGTTGCTCGTACTGCGAACTGTGCAGTGTCGCGAGAGCTGGTGAACCCGTTAGAAGTGTATGATTACGCTTCATCAGAAATTCAAAAACACATATATAAAAATAGACTCTAGTGAAGAGACAGTATAACGGTAACGTTTACCCATATGAGAGAGAATTTTGCAAGAAATTTTTTTTAACTGGAGATTATGAGGTTTCAAGGAACGGTGTTCTTTTGCACCGTCTTAATAGTAGCTACAGGTAAGAATATTATTTTTTTATTAAGTTTTCAGTAGCAAATAATTATGGAACGGCCTATTCATTTCTTATTCTAAATAAGAGACTGTAATAGACAGAAGAGCTTTATTGGTAATTACTAGACTGACAATTATTAACAAAATATACAACTCGGTTTATTACGATCATTTCTTATAAAATTATGAAATCCTAGCGACTTGCGTAACTGATACTATAAATTGAGTGACTGTGGAAATTGTATATTTTTATGGTACATTGTAAAAACATGGGAAATTTTAAAGTCTCTTTATCATGGTAACGAGAGTTCAGACAGTGTCACGAGCAGAATATAAAGAACAATAACTGACAGAATGTAATGATTTTAAACCGATCTTTTCCTCGCAGAAGTGCTCCAAGTACCTACCAAAAAATAAGCTGTACTTCATTTCGACTTATGTATACTCGTGACTCGATTCGCCTCCATATGGTGCTTATATATAGGTATACACAATACGTTCATATACGAATGCATACAAGTCCATAAATAGTTAATATGAATGTTGCCTCTGGGTATTTCGCTGCATACATCATTGCCACATGTACTACCTTCACTTTCCATTTTACCTCGAAATGCATGAAACTTCACACGTTCCAAAAATGACACTCTCGTAGCTGTGTTAGAAAATGATTATTTTAATTTTTAGAAACTATCAAATCGTCACCATGCATTCCTTATAAAGTTAAAATAATTCACGATGTCTCCACCGTACATTCTGAGATGTTTTACATGGAAATGCGTTTTCATTGATCAGAACACGGTCAAAGGATATGATAGTCACACTTCACGATTATAAGGTCACTCAGAGAAGTTTTCTTGAAGTACCACTTTCTCCTTCTTGCTTGCAGTATACATATATATCGTATATATATTTATATACTTCCAAGCCGGTTTCGGACAGTGACCACAATGTCCATCTTCATCTTTATCGTGGTTCGAATACGCTTCTTTTCATTTTGTCGATCAACGTTGCCTGATACAACACTGTTCACTTCTTTCACAATCGCACAGAATGAACTTTCCCGTGACATATCTGAACTATAGTCAGCATAAGACAATTATTATTCGCAATATCATGTTCAATAGTGTCAAATAGACTGAGAGATTTGAATAAAGAAAAAAAAAGGTACGAGTCAATAAAATCAATGCAATAGATACATATAGCGATGATCACTTGCTGAAAGAATCAGACATTTTATATATTTATAATATTCAGTTGTGCAATATTTACATTCATCCTATATATTTATGCTACCGTCTCAGTCTACTCATTGATGTCTTGTCTTTCAACAGTATACAAATCGCATACGGATTATTTCGGCGAGTAGATCCAAGATGTTGTAAAGCAAGAAATGTAAATTTTGTGATGTTCGATAAAGGCAAACGTGAATGTAAAATCAACTTGGAGGAATCCAAATAAGATAATAAAGGAGTGCATATATACGTGCCACAAGTTTTCAGCGAATAAAAAATGTAAAAAATTCGTAAAGTTTAGGATAACCCAGTTCAACCTGTACGAACTCTTTTAATAGTCCTGACCTTGAAGATATCAAGGTTATTCCAGAGCAATCTCTAAGTTTAATCACTTGCCCTAAAACCGGCTCGATTTCCACTTTGTATTTGAGAGAATCATCTTTTTTTTTCTAGTGTGTATAATGGTAATATTATACTGCGAGCCGTTCCATGCAAAAATAATTGGATGATTTTTTGTGGACTTGAGTGTCGTGAGATAAACAGTAGAGAACAGAGTACTAGGAGTTTCACTATATTTCTTAGATGTAATATCGTCTGCCGTCATTCGTTGCTGGATTTATGTCAGCGATGTGAACGTAAACATCAATCGTATGGACTGCGCCTTAAGGCATCCACTTCCACGCACATAACTTGGCTATTGGAATGTCTATAACGACATTTCTCGCTTTCTCAAGCCTCTCTTGTGAGCCTCCTTGGAATTTCTCTCGCCCATTTTCTAATCGCGTTTACCAGTTTCCGTATGCACAGATTTTTTGTTCAATCAATTCATTCAATTCCATTCGATCACCCATCGGGAAGGACTAAATATACATACTAGATACTTATGCACTGGTAATCCTTGTATAGTTAATGAGTAAACGGATCGTTTAACTCTTGTAAGGTGATGGATTATTATAAATATTTTAATACACATTCTACATGTTTATCAAAATCGTCAGCTTCTTTTTAATGTAAATGTAAGCTGAAATAAGTCGAAGAGTACAATAGTTATTTTAAATAAATTATTCGTACCGCACATGATCGACAGTAGCAAGTCATTGTGATTAAAAATTTTAAATGATGAATATCCTGCGAATTCTTTAACGAGACTCTTTTCTCTTTAATTGTCACGAATAAGGATCTATTGTAAAAGGTAACTTGGCGTGGCTCAATTTCTTATTCTCACGCATTTATATTTAATAATGGTAACGAAGGACTTGGCTATTGATAGTAAAAGTAGAACGTACTCGAGAGACAACACGCCGCTGTAAAAGCTTCGCTGGGAGAATATGTATTTCCAATAGATCCTCAACCTTGACATTTTAACGACTGTAACTCTCAGGTCGCTTATTTAGTTTTATCTTAGGATCATCCTGGTTGTCATATATTCAATTTTTGTAGAATAAAATTAAAGACGTATCCCGCTAAAATATAAAAGAGAAAAGGGGAAAAAATTGTGATACGCTAATTCAAATTTACCAAGTAAAAACTTTCTGTCAATATTTGCTTAAGTTACACAAATTACATTACACCGTCATGTTTCTCAGCAAGCATTTATCCCAGACTTTGCATTTCGAAAGCTTTCATCATTCGCGCTTGCGCACGTGTTAGGGAAAATCTTGTAAAATATTCTTTCTCATTTCAGTACACTGTCAAAAGAATAAAAAGGAGGAAGACAAGAAGGATGAAGAATTCCATTGTCCTGAAGGCCAAGGCAATGGGAATTTTGCAGATCCAGCGACATGCAGAAGATTTTACCAGGTATTAATTTTATTTTTGGACTCGGTGTCCTTTCTTTGTGCAAACTCTTAGTGAAATATTCACAATAGTGTGTCTGATCTTGTCTGCTCAAGAATAATTGTAGGAAGTCACGTTTCTTATATGATGATTTAATTGTAAGTTCACTTTGAATAAATCAAATATTATTTGTCAAAGTCTCACCTAACTCTCTCCCTTTCTTTTTAACGATTGTCAGAGCGTGACCGTCACTTATGTAAGTTGTTTGACTTTGCTTTTTCACCAATGAAAAAGTTTTTCAAGAAAATCCTGAATAGGTAATTTAAGAAAACTAGAAATATTTTAAAAATGGATTACTAGACATAAGTTTGAAGATTTACATGATTCTTTTTTTTTTAGCTAAATCAATTGATTGTACATTGATATATGGAGTATTTCTAATTTTTTGCTATTTTTCAGTGCGTCGACGGATATCCATATTTAAATAGATGTCCATCTGGCTTACATTTTGACGACATCAGTAAATTCTGTACGTTTAAGAACGAAGCACGCTGCGGTCCCATTGCAACGAGTGAGTAAAATTTTCACAATTGCACCATACTTTTATGTGAATCGCAACGAAAGTTCTTGCGAATATTCGGAAAGGCTCTTTTCATGTGAACAAGTGAAATAAAATGGCTTAGGCACATTTTCACAAAGTTCTTGTATAATGGAATTAACTTCTTGCCTCTTGCAGCAAGAGAAAGCTGATTGTCGTTTCATTATATCAAGAGAGACTAACCATTCGCTATAAATTTTATGGTTCCATATCTGGTTCCTACAAAATTTCATTCAGTATTTATTGCATTGCAGCACCAGCGCCGGTAACAGAACCACCTACTGATTTAGCTGAAAGATGTGACCCAGCAAATTGTGAGCTGCCTTACTGTTTCTGTTCCCGTGACGGTACAATAATTCCTGGCGGCCTCGATCCAGAAGATGTAAATAATTTTTTAAAGTCAATATCCATAATCTGGTAATCGATTAAACGGTAACTAATGTACCTTAATTTCAGACACCACAAATGATCTTAATGACCTTCGACGGTGCTATCAATCATAACAATTTCGATCATTACCAAAAGATATTTGCAAAGGATCGTCTTAATCCTAATAATTGTCCCCTGAAGGGTACATTTTTCATTTCTCATGAATACTGCAACTACAACATGGTGCAAAGTTTCGCTCATGATGGTCATGAAATTGCTACTGAAACTATATCGTGAGTACGAGAAAATGTAACAAATCATAATTACCATATTGACCTCAACATTTTTTAGATTACAAAAAGGACTTGAGGACAAAGGGTACGAAGAGTGGGTGGGTGAGATGATCGGTATGCGAGAAATTCTTAAGCATTTCAGTAATATCTCACGCAACGAGATAGTAGGAATGCGTGCTCCTTATTTGAAACCTGGTCGTAATACCCAGTACAAGGTTTTAGAAGATTTTGGTTACATATATGATAGTAGTATCGGGATCTCGCCATTAAAGACACCAATATGGCCATATACTTTAGATTATAAAATACCTCATGAGTGCAAGGCAGGTACTTGCCCCACCAAATCGTTCCCAGGTATGGATTCTTGAATCTGAGTGAGGATAATGTCGGAATAAAATATCAATTGTTACTATTAATTTATCAGGTGTGTGGGAGCTGCCATTGAATGCTCACTATGTTGAAAGTTATGAAGGTGGACACTGTCCCTACTTGGATCAATGCGTTCTGCATAATCATGATCCGGAAGAAGTTTTTGAGTGGTTGCAGGAAGATTTTAATCGCTACTATGAGCAAAATCGTGCACCGTATATGATGCCTTTCCATACTAATTGGTTCCAAATAAAAGAACTTGAGCGTGGTTTAGCGAAATTTCTTGATTGGGCAGTAACATTGTACGTATATATTTTATCACAGATGACAAAGGATAGTGGAATTCCCCTATAATGATTTTACACTCTTCTTAATTATATTGGAAATTTACATATTCTTAGACCCGATGTGTACTTCGTTACTGCAACGCAAGCTCTGACTTGGATGACCGACCCCAAGCCGTTAAAAGCACTACATAATTTCGAAGGTTGGGCATGTAACAAACGAGACAATCTACCTGGACCGTCGTGTAATAATGCTAACAAATGTGCTCTTGATTTTAAACCGGCAGAATCTAACTTCACCACAACTAGGTAAGCCAAACTTTCAATAAGCTTAAATATTCGGAAATTAAAATCTTCAAGTACACAATGAATACAATATATATTATATTTATGAGTCATGTGCCTGAAATCTTTGATATTATTTTTAGATATTTGGAAACATGCAGAGAGTGTCCCAATAGATATCCTTGGTTAGGAGATGCCAAGGGTTCTGGATTATACAATGATAATTACAATCCAGAAAAAAAATAGATTATTCCTTAATGAAAGCAATAGACATAATCTTATAATGAACAGTTAAAGACGTTCAGATCGTTTTTATGAAAACTATTGTGTGCCAGAAAAAAGTGAGCGAAATTTTATTCGCTGTTGTGTTTGTATTCTGAAAATATTCTACAAAGCATCGAAAAAAACATATAATTGTGTGTGTTCACATGTGTCTCAATTGCTTCATTTGAAAGAAGATATTTGTGTTTATCAGTAGGATCCTCATTTGACATTTCATATCAGAAATATTTTGGTTAAAGATCGTGCGAGTCTTGTGCAGTATTTTTCGAATGTGTGTTGAAAATGTATTGCTAGATTTTTATTGCTCAAACTTGTGTGTTTAACGAAATAAAAAGGAATGAAAACAAATATTTTGTCAATTCTATTTGTGTTATTATTTTCTCTTTTACAACACTTTTCAAAAGCCAGATCTGCTAAGTCATTTTGATGGTAACACCCCAAGCTGTTTTATTTACACCATGATTTTATTCAGCTTTAACAAATTGGAAGGTACTTTCGTTCTATACATAAATACCTTACACAGTAATGCATTTTCCTACCTGTTATTTATAAGAAGTGTTATAACAAACATTTTTGCACTGATATTACAGATAGTAACTAACGAAGAATATCGCGGATCTAACGTTTTGGTGACCAAGGAATAAACATATCAGCATATCTTTTACGTTCTGAAAAAATATATGCACAAAACTATTCAACATATTTTAAGAGAATCGATTTACCTTATTACTTAATAAACTATTATCTACATTAATATCAAGAAAATAATAATCATTACATAAGTAGCAATAGATACCTGGTTCAGGGAAACGTTCTGGATGTCTTCTGATATAGTCTATCATAATGGCATCCCTTTTTCCAACCCTGTCATTAACGAGAAGGTGAATTCCATATCCAATAGATGCACAAATTATGGTATATGCAATATGTCTTTGGATACCTAAAACATCAATGGAGTATTTCAAATCCAGGTTAACATTTATTATTTAAAAGTATTACTTTTAACAAATAATTTTCACTTACAATATAAAAATACAAACACTGTGTTAATGAAACTAGTTCAATAATCATATGAACATTTTGCATTAGGTGAGTGTGATACCTCTAATGATATTTTGTTACAAACAACTAATATTATTAAATGGGTCAATAAAATATTTATTGACTTCATTATCTAATACAACAATTATTTTCATGAAAAAATACTTTTCAATAACAAACAAAAATATTTGCTTTAATAGTAGTAATTACAGTGCAGCAGACTTTATTATATTAGTGTAGTTCATCAAATACAGTTCATATCACTTACCAGCATGAATTGGTCTCTTATTGCCCACATTTACAGCAACTGCAGCGAGAAACCCTGTTATGGCACCGCATGATACTCCAGCATATTGCTTTAAAACAGATGGTTGCCAAGTAGATTCTTCTTGCAACAGTTTGAGAGCCCAATGCTCATCCTCATGCTCTGAATTCATTGTAATCACGTTTGATTGTCTGGCTATAACAGAGAAAATACTTTAACATATTATGCTATCTGTTTTCACATTGATCTTCACATACAAAAGTCAAGTTTTTATCCAATAAGCACACATAACCCGATATTCATGAGAAAAATTGATTTTTTGCTGAACATGCAACTCTATACAAAAAAATCTATAAATATTGTTCTACCGGCAAATTTTTTCAAATTAGAAAATTATAGAAAGAAGTTAAAAAGTATGAATTTATTTGAGAACTGTGTAATATGAATATTTTCGTTTACGGATAACCATATAAGATAATCAAAATTTTATCGTAAAGACATACATTCAAAGGCATCCCATGAGAATGCAGGAGCTCATGATTGGAGTTATGTCATTATACCTCAAGTATAATACGACTGGTAACAAGTATAGCAAAATCTTTTCATCTTAAAAACGATGATTATTAGGACCAGTTACTGGCACATATCCCCCATTGGGGATCCAGCCATAAGGAAAGGAAGGAAGGATCTTCCAAACGAACAGGTTACCTTACCCTCACGATTCAATTATTATTCAGCAAATGACCAGTCGTAAAAATAACAGCACAGAACCACAAATATGCGAGCCTACTAAAATTGTATAGGCCCAAAACCTCACAAAGTTCTTTGAAGTATACAGAAAGTCGTCAGTGTGGTAACAACTCTGAAAAATCAGGGTACGTCCCAATATTCACGGCGAGCATGATTGTGTCTCACTCTATTGCATGAAGGTAAACAGGGACACAATGATACTCGTATTACTGTCAGTGAATTTGGGAACGTATTGAAGTTATATAAGTACTATATATAGCGGCATTTTTAAATATGAACTTCAGAAACATGTAATGAATAATATAAAACAAAATTACATCAAGAAGATTAGGATCAATATAACAGATGAAATAATAATAAAATCAGAATATTTCTCATGGATTGGTCACTGTATTAACATCAGATCACTATACATTCGATTGCCATTATAGTTTGAAACATAGGTCATTATACATTTTATATCGAGATCTCCAAAGTCAAATGTAGTTCAGTTCTGTCTATTAGGAATTGTGAATATCTGAAACACTAAAATATATAATATTTAGGTGTTACAATGAATTCTAATAATATTCGAATACGTAATACATACTGTATTCACCTACGTGCAATAGTAATTATGTACTTTCATTTCAATTATTGATTTCCATAAACTTAAGAACAACTTTCCTTAAATATTTTCAATACACTATAATGTCTTTGACGAATAGAGTAGATAGTTACCCAATAATCAGGTATTAACATTGACGTTATTAAAAAAAAAAAGAATGTGTAAATTCATCTGTAGAAAAATATAAGGCGATAGTCATAAGCGAAACCATGCTACTGATAGTATCACTTTTCTTTAGTCTGTTGTGGAAAATATTTATGTCTTAGCCACGCTTGAATGTAAATTTTCACTTACTATTACATTGCCGTCACAATCGAAATATCATCTTTATATGCGATGATAATCATTTATCACATACATTATACAGTCTAAATTAAAGTTGACTTTCTAACTGTATAATTTCCATGACTAAATTTCACAATGTGAAAGTCTAACAATATTTTTATAAGGTCCTAGCTAATATCTCTTGCTAATTGTGTTATTATTGAAGAGTTTTGGAAAATATATGACTATACAGCTTATAGTTAGGGCAAATTAACAATACGCTACTAACTGTAACTTTGGCAATCTACTTATCTAATGGAAGGTACTACAGGAAGCAATATTTATAAAAAAATACATTCCAACAATTCACTACGTACCATGAAGTTAAACTATACGAAATGAAAAATTGCAAAATTATACAGAATAATTCAAATATTCTTGAAAGCTATTATGTATAATTGTTATACTATTTCTGTTGTTTTCAATATCAACCGACAAATTTCCAAAATGCTATAAACAAAAAATAATCTTTGGATTGCCAGTTTACACATTTGAATTGTTATAAATTACATTGTCTGCTGTTACACGTAAGCTACAATGTTAATGATTAAAGATTATTAATTACAAATACAATGCAACATTGATTCGAATTAAGTATCGAGAAGAGCATTCGTTGACCCAATACAATAAGATTGAGATAGTGCAGTATATTCTGTCGTTATTGTAGCTAAAAGCTACATATCATGTTAAACATTAGCTACACTTCGCCTTTTATCAGTAAATACATTATTTTGCTGATTTGTATACCTAAACACGAACTTGCCATTTACTCTTCTGTTCAAGAGCTCTGGATTTTCGTAAATAGAGTTGTACCCCGTAAATTGCGATTTACAATGTGTAACTACGGAGCGAATTTTATTACTTCGTACTGTTAGCACCACTTAGGGCGTCATCTTCTGGAGCACTACGTAAACCACTCGATGACCATATGATGACAGCTGATCTATTTATTAATTGTAGAACATCAAGTATGAATTAATAAAATGGAACCTGCAGATGATAATATTAACATTCAGTTAGATATTTAATCTACAAACCTCATGCAGCTTTGTGGCATTGCGTTAGCCTGATACCATAGAAATATTGCTAAGACTATACTCCAAGTTCGTAAAGCGCCTAGAATAGTAGCCAACGTTCCATATGCAAGCCAAAATGAGTATGCCATACTCATTTGCATTGTGATTAGAATTAAAAATGGTATATGTCGCCAAAGTATTCTAAGGAATGATATCGGTTTCCTTGCCGGTTTTTCAATTGTTTGTAATCTGCAAATTTAGTATAATGATTACACTATTTCGAGAAAGGAATTTTAGGATTTTTTAATATTTTAAGATTTTTACCGCTGGTCAACTCTGTGTGCTAAGATAAGTACAAGAGGGAGATGGAACGAAAATAATTGAAAGAATCCATAAGCATATGTAAACGATCCTGGTAAATATGAATTTCCAACAAATATTCCCCAGGCAAATATCATTCCTGTATGATTGTCAATTATTTCGCCGATAACCCATGGACCTTGAAAATAAATTACATCAAATTGTATATTAAAAAATTTCATATTATTAATGACTTACCAATTGTTAAATATAGCGCGTAGAGTATTACAGGGAAGAAAAGACGGTCTATAGAAGACAATATCCATAACTTTCTCACCCACCAATGAATTATACTTATTGGTATTCTCGGACGACGAATGTGTTTGCCTACAAATTCAGAAGAAATATAAATAGTAGTTTACGGGATGCTTCAAGAATGATGCGATTCAGTAAGTATATAAGATCATTCTATTTACCCTCACAAAGCTTGTGTAGAATTCGAAACACGCACAGTGGCACGATCAATAGTAAAAGCATACTCCCAAAAAAGAATTGGAACTGAAATTAATGTAGAAGCTTTAGAATCATTTAAAATTTTATGATTTATAATTGCAACTTTAAAAGTTGCACGGTCATTGTGGCTGGTACTGATATTCCGGTACTCACTATATGACTGGCATTTGACATTAGTATCAATCTAGGTAAAACACGAAACGATAATCTTGTACCATCTAGAGAAAATGGTTGGGATGTCACTAACTCCCTGTCATCCTCATCGACAACATGAACCTGAAATGACGATAATAGTCAATAAACCTTGATACATTATCTTTACTCAAAATCATATAGTGACTGTTATAATTAACTGAACTGTAATATGATTTATTCCATTCAAGTAGTTCAGTGGATTCCATTTGGCGGTATAAAGCGGTCCTTTTATATAATTGCAATTAAGCCATTCTTCATCGTTTATCTGAACTTTAACACTTTTTATTGGAGCTATCGAAAATGCCACTACTCTGTAAAAATATAAATTTTTTTTTATCCACAAATATTAAAAAATGTTGCAACTTGTGGGATTATGAGCTTGATAAATTTCGTTTAATTTGGTAAAGCATGAAAGCAGTGATTACCTGATGTGCGTAGAATCAGTGATTGACTGCAGATTCTCTTTTCGCGGCATCGCGTATAACGAGTGTTTTGGATTGGTGATTAAGGCCACTGGCCAGTCTCGGTGCTTTATGTCAGTGAACGAGAACTGACCGTGGTCTATTACTGCAAGCCGATACCTGACAATAAGCGTGGATAAGAATAGCGTCTACCTTAATTGCAAGAAGCTTAATGATAACATATGATTTCTCATGCAAACCAGGAATATTAAAACAGCCAGTATCACTGTACGAATTATAAACTCGGTAGTCAATAGAGGCATATTGAAAATTGAACCCATGCTGGAGGTTCAACATTTCAATGCTCCGTGTCGCATAAAATTTTGCACTGTGCCCTTATTCCGGCTATGTGCATTCGTATAATAAATAAGCTGTATGAATGTCATTTCAGAAGTCAATATTTTACTGGCAGTTAAAGCATAATTAATGAAAAGACGAGCTTTCAATTTTAGAATTTTCATCATAATCAAGAGTTGTTCATGTAAGAAAACCGCACACATTGGTAATTTCCTTATGCATACTTATATCTTACATTCTGTTCTCTTTCCAGTCGGCTAACTCGAGTTCCAGAAAACCTGCTTGTTGTAAGGTATACATATTCGGTACTGCACCACCCAGCATGTGATAATGCCCGCAAAGATATACCATACTTTCTCTGTACCTGCCTAATTGGATATACTGTATAATAAGGCGAATACTAAAATTCACTATAATGCTATATATATAAAATATGAAATACCCATGATACTCCTAGCTCCACCATCACATTGTGCCAGAATGCAGGAAGTAGGATAATGTCCAAACCAAATAATGTAATCATTATTTCTTCCTTTTGATTCGCGTACGAGTTCATGTAGCGTTTCAGTTTCTTTGCCGTCTAAGACACCCACAAAATTGAAGGGTCTCCTTGGTCCAGGTTCCAGACATGCATCCATTCCGATAAAAGAATATTTTTCAGAGCCTACTGTAATTTCATGCATATAGGAACGTGAATGTCGTTTTCCTTGAATCGAATAATTTACATAATAATTTTCCTTAGATTGAAGATTGGGAACGTTGAAATTATCTGAAAATTTAAAAGTACAGTTCCTCCTTCTCTCTAAATCACAGGCAAATCAAATGATCTTACCATGATTGCCTCTAATATCCAACCATATAGTTTTTTCTGAAATATTTACGTCATCGAGTACTTTTTTATACTGTATCCATTCTTCCTTTACTTGCCTTGATCCCATTTTATCCCTTGCCATTGCATCAGTCAAATCACCTGTTTGTTTCATGTATATAAAAATGTACAGAATTAACAGGAGGCAATGTTTTATATTAATAATATATTCATTGAGAGCGCAACAGTTATTTATAGGGAGGAAAATTTACCAGATGCAATAACAACAGAAGGCTTAATAGCACCAACTGTAATATCACAAAACTCTTTCAGTTCTGTTATTCTAGATGGTTCTCGAAATATGCTTATGTGTAAATCCGATATCTGAAACGATCAGCAATTGTCTTAGGTGAAGCATATATATTGGTTTGTTTTACATATTATAAGTAATATAACAATTATTACAAAAAATTTAATTCATACAGTGAAATGAAGATATAAAAAAGGTATAGAAGAATTGTTGCTAATAAGTGATATAATGAAATAAACAGAAGTTGTAGATAATAATAATCCAAACACGCTGCTGAGACGAACCTGTAAAAACCACATAAGATAGTCAAATGACTCTCCGATCTCATATTTTTTTGGTTGAGCCCATCGAGGCTCTGAATTATCCAGCCCTTCATAAAGTTGTGATTCCCTAATAGCATGGGAGTCAACATTGATAAGATTTGTCACATTTGCCACAAATACTGAAAGCATCAGTATGAAGATCAGGAAGACCACAGTAGATTTAGATATTCTCATTTCCAAGTGAGCTCAAATCATAATCGCCAGAAGTCAATGCACCAATAACTTTTTCTTTTCTAACAGTACTGGGCACGTTTATGTTTCTTTAGCTTATACGACGACACCTGACCTGTTGGCAACGAGAGGAACCAGGTATTGCTTGCTTGCTTGCTTTTAAAGTGTAAAACTTTATGGATTAGGTGTCACTTTCCTCCAGATCAGTTACGATTCACGGCCAGGAATAGGGTCTATACGAAAGACTGCCGTCACAATAAACAGAAAGTATATACGTGCCTGGCAGTGTCTAACTAATTTGATTGCCCATAAAAATCTTGGAGAAAAAGATAACCCGCTCTGCGCATGGCAAAAGCCATCTTGGCAATGACTGTATAGCTGTTCTGTAAACTGTGCTGTAAATGTACACGATGCAATGAAGAAAGTTGGGATATTTAGAAAAAAAATGTCAGTGACGGTCTTAAAGTTTCATATGTGAACTGCAATTTACTAAACTGAAGTGAAGGAGTATGCGAAATACAATCTTTCGGCTTTATATCGATTCACATTTTATTGTTTAAAGGTGAGCATATTGTTTAGAATTAGCAATTACATTATTAACATGAGAGACTGAAATTTGCTCTTGTACCTGTATAAAATCAATTGTGGAATATTATAATATGCATTATTACTATTTATCTATACTTCAAAATCGTTTCAAATGTCCTTTTTTTCAAAGTGTTTTAATTGATAAACGTAACATTAATTGAATGAGATGTACAATTCGCGCAGGCGCGAAGGTTTAATATTTCTAAAAAATTTGCGTCTGCTTGTGCTGGTTTTACACATCGTTGGCATGTAGGGTGTCGCTTCGCTCGTGTTTCGGTGTTGCACTTGTACTTAGTAACAACTTTTAAAACACGGGCTATATTCCGCTCAGATTTTGTGGTCGATTCATAGATGATCATAGAGCTTGGAGTGCTCGCCTATATAAGGTGAGTGGCAAAAGAATAATTAACCAGTGGCCGGGCCATATCTGCCATGGCTATTTACAGGCTGAGGATGAACGGTAAAACAGTCAAGGAATTTAGGAGTGACATTCCGCGTGAATGACATAGGAGGACGTGATATGAATGTATGCTTGATAATTTGCTTAATATCATCGAGTAGTTATCAGGACTTATCACGTTTTTGCAAGGACGTTTCGAGCTGATCATTGGCAACAGCCGGCTTTATTTAAGGTTAACTATGAAATTATTTTTCTGGTTCTTTTATACTAACTTATTCATTATTCAATATTTTTGTGGCCTTTTACTGCAGTATAGCTCTAAGAACCTATTTGGACATCATATAATGTATGTTTGCCTTGTATAACAATGCTATTTTCTTTTGTAATCATCTTCAAGTATTTCAGTCTGATATAGATGTTATATGAGCAAAATGAGCAAGCTAATTATGTCATAATATTGACATGATTTCTTTATTTAATACTCGTTTAAATGCTCTTATAAGTTTATGTTATATTCTTTATACCTATTTTATTGCAGATGGCATCAAATTCTCTAGAAGAAAAGATTAATAAGATTAGGCAACAGAATGAAGAAATTAGGAGACGACATGAGGTATTGTTTTTAATAGAATATTGTTTATTACCATTCTATTGAAATGAAAAATATTATTTAAGTATATTTACTTGAAAGGAAGTGGAAGCTGATAAGAAAAATGCTGCAAAGTTGAATGCTTTGGTCCAAATGGTACCTTCGACAGATTGGCCAGAACGAAAAGAGCCTCCAGAATTTTCTAACCCTTTCCCTAGAACTAATCAAAAGCCAAAACCAACTAATAGAGAACATGAGCATCCTCTACAATATCATGCAGCAGGTGGAAATAGCAAAAAAGTACACGTCTTTGCTGAAGTATGTATTATGTTCATGAAAGCTAAGACAAGTATCAGCTTTTTTGTAGAACAGTATCTCATTGGTTTTATCTATATGTATCAGGGTGATGGACCTCCACCTGATCCTAAATATAATTTTCTGGCTGACTCTGAACGAGAAGAGCATGCTATGGAGGAGCCCAGAGATAATGAAAGAAATAGAGGACGTAACAAGCCATCACGCGGAAGTTTTCGGAAAAGAGGAAGCGGTGGCAGAGATACGCACATCAAAGTACAATTTAGAATTCAAAATATATCCATGCCACCGTATATAGAATTTTATAAAAATATTTTATAATTTTACCTAGGACTTCCGAGGGCATCAAACAGTACAGAGAGAAGGTACTTTGCCTGATTATGAAGCATGGAGAGCTGAACGTAATCGCATTGACGAGGCTCGTATCAGTAGACAACGCACTGCTGAGGGTAGCTGGCGTCGTGAGTGGGATGTTGATAAAGTAAGTTCTATGTTACTAAAGTTTCAGAGTACAAGAATATACGGTAGATCATAAATAATAGAAAGATAAAATATATAAAAATATTGTAGGTAAACATAGAAGACGAATCACTACCAAGAGAATCTCGAACTACGTTAGGTGACATTATTCGAAAAGATCACAAAGATTTCGATAAGCGTCACCATCCAGATAGTCAGTAAATCATTTTATAGAAACGTTTGAAATTGCCGTATGGATATTAGAAGAATATCATCAGATTGACAATAATTTTATTTTTAGGTTCCGAATATACAAATCGCGGTCGCGGAGGCAATCATCATTTTATGCGCGGTATTTCAAGAGGTTCGCATAATAATCGTGGCTATCATCACTCCAATTCTTATGATCAGTTTCATGGTTCAACATTAACATCGGGACCAGCACCATTATCGCCGACTAATTCTGATGAGAGAACTGTTACTGCTACTGATAAAAGTATTAAGATTACATTGAATCAAGGATCCAACGCATCGAAAGGACCTGTCATGAGCGTGAAAGGTATATCGTATTGCTACGTAATGTTATTAATTGTATATTATGAAGTTAATCACTTCAGTGGTGTGTTTCACAGTGAGTTCTCCAAGTATAGCCGGAACCGGAAGAGTTGGTCCTCGTCAAAAGACTCGAGTTATGTACAGCAGTCAGTCAGAGAATGAAATTGTAACTAATGAACTCGAAACTTTTCCACGACAAAAATCCTTTGATGACAAATCCAGGGGTGTTCATTTCAATCCCAGCGCATCGCAAAGTTCCACTTCAAAAAGTCCTCATCCACAAAGGAAAAAAGATGGTGGCTCAAAGTCACCATTTCCACAAAGAAAAGAATTTAAACATGATGATGCCACAATGGGGTCGAGACCCCAAAAACGTGGCGAAAATGTGTCTAAATCACCTTACCCGCAGAGGAAAGAATCTAAAGATTTTCCGAAATCGCCGCATTCCCAGAGAAGGTCTATTAATTCTAGCAACGATTCCCCAAAGTCACCATATCCTCAAAAGCATACTGTTGACAAGTCAAGGGATCGAAATAATCCGGAATCACAGCGACCTCATCGTCGTGTTGAGAAATCGAAAAGTTTTAATCGAAACTTACCTAGGACAGAGCAGAGTGATGAGAATACTGTTAAAATAAAGAACGACTTAACGGATGTCGAAAATTCTGTAAATGTTGAAGATTCTAGTTCGACCATCAGTACCATACAAGTTGAAGAACATGATGATGAGGTTAAGAATGATGGACGTAATATCGATGATACCAAGGAAGAAGTTTCGAACACCGAAGCGAAACTTTTAGAAAAGAATAATGAAGTGACAACGGAGGTTGTTGAGACAATTGAGAAAGAAGACGTTGAGATATTCGAAGACTCGATTGTACACGATGACTCAGGCTTTGTCGAAACGTTACCTAACGACGATACTCAAATTGCATTAGATGATGAGAGAGAGAAAGCTAATGATGAAGGGGAAACAAAGACTATATTAGATAATTCTACCAAAGAGATTACCGATGGCACTAAGGACGCAATCTGTGATAATACCGATCTCAATGCTGTTGACACAACGTCAGACACAGTTGACAAGGCTTTGGTACAAGATAATGTACCTATTGAAATATCAGAGCATCAAGCAGATACAGTAGATTTGATGCAGCTGCCATCGACTGATGAGTCCTCCAAGAGTCCTGTTGAGAAATTAACGACCACAATCGATTCG
The DNA here is from genome assembly GCA_030142595.1 of Trachelus iudaicus. Lineage (NCBI taxonomy): Eukaryota > Metazoa > Arthropoda > Insecta > Hymenoptera > Cephidae > Trachelus > Trachelus iudaicus. The sequence continues at coordinate 3,503,311 of JARQTH010000318.1, forward strand.
AAGGAACTTCAAGGAGTAGAAACACCACCGGAAGTTTTAACGAAACCTGAAATTGTTACAGAAGAAAATACCGCCAAAAGCGAAGAGCTAATAATCAGTGCCCCAATACTAAGCGAAGAAGTTAATAAAGAAGCGGAGCAATCTTCAAGCAACAATGGTGAGGTGAAGGCTGTTGTGAAGGTAAATGATACTATTAATAATTTGATAAAATCCGATCAGAAGGAAGTTATCGAAGATAATAATATTTCAAATAATGATAGATCTGCAAAAGCTCTCGTGGAGAAAAAAGTGGACACAGAAATCATTGGATCACAAGAGTGATTTGAAAGATTATCCCCTTGGTTCGGTACAATAGAATATTCCAGAGAAAAGCAACTTATTTGCAACATCAAATACTTTTTATTATGAATCAATACCTAAAACTCGTTTTTAGGTATAATGATATTCGTTTGGTGGTTAAGGATTAGTTATCAGTATCGTTGGTAGTGAAACTAAAAAGTTATCAACTAATTCATACATGTCTGTGACCAAGGCAGCATTCTTCTTTTGTTAGACAAATGTATAGTTCAGATGGAACGATATGATATTATTTTTGTTTATAATCAGTTATAAATATACATAAATGATATAAATCTTTCTTACAGAAATATAAATAGCATAATAAATGCTAGTACATAGAAAATTTAGCGTACGTCAAATTGATCTGATTATGGCCTCTCACAATGTAGGTAATACTATTTCTATTTGTTGAATTAAATAACTGGACGAAAAAGTTTTAAGTCTGTACAAGTGCTATGTGGTATGTAACACGTACGATGAGTTAGAAATCATGAAAATGCTGATATTCCTTAAGTGAGGTGGATCATTTTGGTAAAAATCAATATGCATAGACAATTCATTAAGGATATCTGCTGCTGTTATCAGCAATTATATCCTATTGGCTCCAACTTTAAAATCGTCCAACAATTTCCTCTGTCTTTCGTACTAAACTCTATACGTAGATAATGATTCAGTCAAGATTGCCACTCGTCCACGACGTAATGAAAATTAATTATAGAGAATTATAGCATTTATTAGCAGGTATAGAGTGTAAAATGTACATTACGTCTATTTAATAGGCAGCCTGCCAAGGGGTTCATGATCGCATTCAATGCACTTTGTGTTTTCCAATCACTAATCGTGTTGGTAACACGTAAATCATGTGATAAACAAAATAAAACAAAAATGGTAGTATAAGGAATACTATGGTGTAGCAAAGTTTGCTATTAATATCTAATCATGTTTTACTGATTCAACTTTTCCTAATGCTCACTTTAGAAAGAGATAAAAATAGTGCTGGGATTCACTGTTTCCCATAACACGTTACATAACTCGTGAAATAACAACTGAGGCTAGATATTTTCATGGAAATAATTTAATCGGTTATATGGTAATATTCTTGATTCGTTTCTTACTCGTATTAATTTATAGCCATAACTTATTAAAAATAATATAATAGTTTGATAGTCAAGTATAGCACGCCATAACCGAGACCGCATTTATGATTAAACAGAATTAAATTTTTTCTTTGTTTATTTAAGTAAATTTGAATGAGGTGTTTTTTGTTTTTTTCGTTTTTATTATGTCGTCAGAAAACCGTCTATATTCTCGGACGGAAAAAATGAGTTTTTCGTGTATTAATATTTATTATAGAAGAATAACTACTTGTCATTTTCTTGTATGACTATATATATATAACAGAAATTATTGATCGGATTGCTAGTAATATAATCATTTTTATTTAATGCTATTTTGAATGATTAAAAGGCATTATTGGCTTACGAAAAAGTTGAACGGTAAATAATGCTGCCAATAACTTACAACGCCATTAATTTTTGACTTCAAACTATTAGAGAGTTCGATTTATTTTTGAATAACGAAAGCGCACACATTTTGGTTATTGTGGTGGCACAGTTAATTACTTCCGTCAATGAAAATAACTAATTTAGTACTGAATTAATAGCTGTTTGTCGGTTATACAATTTTATATGTATTATATACAAGAATGATATTTATTTTGAAAATTTTAATAATATTTTTATATCCGACATTTGGCACTCGAAAAGTAGTCATGCAAGACTACAATGTGGATGAGTATCGAAGACGGAATGAAATGCAAAAAAATATATAACCAAAAATAATTTTATTCCTATGACATTGATGCAACAATAGTTATCTCGTTAAAAGTTTTTATAGTTTATATGTATATCCATTTTATTATTTAATTGACTAGTTTCCTTTATCGTTATTTAAATTTAATATTTATAATCGGTGCTGGCAACTTCTCAAGTGGCGCCTCTAATTTCGCAACTACAATTAAATACTTTTACAGCGAGGAATTTAGCGAGTGGCTGCCGATAACAGCGAGTATTCTATATTTTTTATTAAAAAAAAAAATATCAAGTAGCAAGTCTTAATATCGTGCTGCTTTTTATTCTTGTCAGTAGTAGGCGTTTTTTATGGCGTACTATTTATCAATATCTCGTTGTCTTTGTCGTCTTCATTTCCTATTACGCCTACACTTTCATTAACATCGGCTCCACTTTTCGAAAATTCCTCGACGCTATTTATTTTTGACGTTGCCGACAGCATCGGCGCCGAGTATCCCAGAACCTCCATCGACCGTGTTATCATCAGCCATAGCCTTACGTTTTTAAGATTGTTCTAACGCAATGGAAACAAAAAATGAAAAAAAAATTGTTAATAAATCTGTACTGCTTGCTACATACGTATTCTCTCTTCGTCTCTAGTATTAGAAATATTTCCAGAATTTGAAGAGTTACCATCCTCATTGGGTTTACCTTGACAGCCTGTCTGTAACACTGTTGAAATTCGTCATGACGTCGTAAAGACATATTCAAAAGGCACAAGTAACCCCAGATATCACAATTGCGACTGTCGATTCTATTGGCTTCCATCAAAGCCATTTCAGATTTTTCAAATTGAGTCGACTGTTTTCAGGATATAATTAAAAGTTCATATACTTCAAGGATAATTAGTTACAGCATTAAAGTTTTACTTACACAATAGTAAGTTACTCCTGCACCAAGCCAGGATTGTGGCGTAGGTAAAAATTTGGAAGAATTTAAGAAATACTTTATAGCATCAGTATTTTGCTCGGTGTCTAAACAATATTGTCCCATTCTACATAAATTATAAATAGAATGATACTCAGAGCTCTCGTTGAATTGATATTATTCTGTGTTTACCTCAAATGCACTAAATGCATATCATCGGGGCTGTCGAAAATCATGTTTGCAAATTCATAACAGTACATGGCGTCCTCAAGATTTCCTTCTTTATAATGGCAATGGCCCATTAAGCTACCAATGGAATAATCCTGCATTTTCAAAAGAGCATGACGTTTCAGTAGTTGCTTATAATATTGTAGGATTTAATTATAATAGATAATTTACCAACCATACCGTGCTGACATTCAGCTTCTTTCAGATGCGACAAAGCATCGTCGTATCTACCTAATAGATAATGATGAACTGCCATGTAATATAAAAATGGCGTCGATCTACCAGAGATAGCTAGCTCTTGTGCCAGTGCTATTCCGGCAAACTGAAACGAAGATTATACCGTTGCCTGTAATATGCTTTAGTAAATGAAAGATTCGACCTACATCGTAAAGGTTCATTTTTAGCAGCAAGACTGCAGTTATGATGTATATCTGATCCTTTGGACAGTGAATCATCGACCACGCAAGAGGTTCTAGATTTAAATATTCTACATTCACCGTGTCCCGGTCCTTGTCGTTTAGACATTTTTCTGCCACTTGAATGGTCAGGTCTACACCTAAAATATAATTACGTAATATTATCCATAGTTTTATGCACCAAGTAATATTATATTATCATCAATACCAGGATAGTATTCTGTGCGAATATAAAACAGATGTAGGATCATCCAGCCTTCTGTAAACCTGGGGTACAGGGAAGTAACGGATTTCAAAAATATTTCCGCTTCCCGATTTTCACCCTTTGTCCAAAGTAGTATTCCGTAAAGTAACAGACTGATAAATAATAAAAGACAAGTGTTGATTTATGTGTTTAAATTGATGCGATAACATTTCGAAAGAAATGGAAACGCACGCAATTTTGTGTCGTTTGTCGAGAACAATCGCTTCGCGACAACATTCGGTCGCACGATTATGATCTTTGATCTTTATCAGGTAAGTTGCGTACATTATCCATGTATCAGGATTGGTTTTCTCATTGGCAATTGCCTAAAAGAAAAAGGATTGATTAGCCGATTTCCAGCTAAATCTTTAATTATTTTAATTGTTCACTGTTCTGTGATATCGTTTTGCGTCATCTATATGATTTAATTCATCAGCTTCCTCAGCATAGTAACAGTAGTTTATCAAATTGGTAGATTCCAAATGTTGCTTATTGATAACGTGACCTTCTACTACTTTATTTATCGCCATGTGCATTTGCTCTGTCAAATATATATAGGCCGTTGCAACGAAATCCTATGAGAACAAAAAAGTATTTAAAAGTTATGCAACAATTAAGTTTTAACGTTGATCTAACGCACTTGACCCTCTTTGGAATGCAGCATGTGCATTTCTGACTTGAATTTTTGATCTAACAAAAAGATCATTTTCTTTCTCAATGTACTGCGAATGGCAACGTACACACCTGTCTCGTAAAGATATCGTGTAAATCGCGATAATTCGTCCTGCAAAATAGCAGAGTTAGTTAAATAATTATTGTTGAATAATAATATAATTTACCGATCCGAAAACGTAAAGGGATTCAGGTTGAGTACTTTTGCTTTTTTCAGAAAATGTTTTAGAACTTGAAGAATTTTCATTTTCAGTTTCATTACACGATTCAATTACTGAGTCATCCATTTGATTTTGGCTGGTATCTTTTTCAATAAAATCCTATAAAAACATATATGTAATCAATCTATAATTATTGTATTTTTTTGTACATTCTACTTTATAAAATGTGATTTACCCTATAACCCTCCGTAATGGTGTCTACTAATTTTCTGATGCTACTCAAATATTGTTCTTCTGCTAGCTGAATTGTGTAAGGATAGGGATCCTGCACTTTAGTTGTCTTTATCATCTCTTCCAAACTACCGAAAATGAGTTAGCATAAATTTAGGAATTTCAAACGTATCACGATTTATTTAATATGCCGTTTTGATAGTCACGCGTTCGTAAAATCTCTGTTAGCACGAGACTGTATAAGGGGATTGTAAAGTTCCAGTTCAATCAGAACAACAACAGGATCACCAGCTTCTGTGGTTAAAGGAACACTCGGCGTCTCTGCATCTTGTATGACTGACACAGCCTAAGAAAGTATTGATAGGTTAATTAAAATTCAATGGACATTACGGATGTTTCATTTTTAAACATATTAACCGCAGACATGGGTCTCTCTTTAATATTTCCTTTTTCTTTCTTATCTTTCTCTTTTAGCTCCTTTCCAACGTTTAACCCAAAAATATCTCTTTCTATCCCAGTTTTTTTTAACATGCTAGACGTATTGTATGTGTACAGCTGTGAGACTACATGAGTCCTCGTTCCTGAATTATTGATTATTTATCAATATATTTATTCGTCATATCGTTAATTAATTATTTACTTCCTGGATAAATTAACTCGGTCACGTCGATGTAACATTGATAAAGTTGTAGTTGAGACGTGTCTTTGCTCTTTGATTGGCTTCCTCCAAAATGCTTTAGCGTCATCATAAATACAAATGGCCAATATTTGTATCTTAATAAAAAATATTATTACTAAATATAAGAAGGCTTATTGGTCAATCCCATTCTTATTACTTGTTAATATTTTCCCGCATCAATTGATTTCCTATTGGTAAAATCATATGGCGACTCATGTAATTCCATTCGATTCTCGGTGCATGTTCCTCCATCTTTTTCTAATAATTTTAAAAATATCAATTGTATTTTCGTAGCTTGCAGATTACGCCAGCTTCTACGTCATTAAGTATCATTACCTTCAAGTCAAAGACAGCCTTGAACTCGTTCTTTGTACCTTTAGCGTCGCAATTAAGTTTTTGTTTAGAATTTTTTGCTCGATTCTCCAGAAAATGCAATTCCTGCCAACGTTTGTTTCTTTCAAAATCGCAAACTTTTGTCCACCTTCCTTCTTTAAATATTATGTTATCCGGTACCTATATACATATATTAGTTTTCTATGTTAATATATAAATGGTCCACGCTTACCTCGCTGTCGATATACGCAATTGTACCACCTCTGAACTCATAATCATCAGTAAAACTGGGTAATGGATTATAAATGCTCTCTAAGGTAATAGTAAGAAAATTCGCTTGCATGTCTTGAGGAAAAAAATCAATTTCTTCGTCGTGTTTCATGGTGACGATCAACATGGGAAGATTTGGCCATGAAACAGCAGCACCGCTGTAAGACATTTTTGGAATTTCCATTATTAACTTTTCCGTTACACATTTTTCACCTGATAAAAAAATAGTCAAGTTAAAGAATCGACAACCGCAATATTAATTCTTGATCGGCATTCAGTAATTTACCCAATAATAAAGGCATCACATCCAAACTACATATTCCAGTGAGCTTTGTCTCATTTGTAGGTTGAGAATTTTTAGCAGTAGATTTGCTCCTTGTTTTTTTCTTGGAGACATTCTGTTCCGAAATGGGACTATGAATTTCTGCATTCTCATTGAGTCTCTCCATTAGTTTTACTAGGATATTATATTAGAGGTAATTTTTAATATATCAAAAGACACAAACATGATGTCAATCGACTTACTCAGAATCGGTACGGATAACACTGCATCTATACTACTTCGCTTATTGACAGTTATTGGAAATTTTACAGTATAATTGATATCATAAGTAGCTGGAGGATCTTGAGAATTTGGTAAAATATCTATGGCGTCACTTTCTCCCAGCATAAGATCCTTGTGTTGAATGGAAACAGTTAAAAGCATGTTATGCTTTCGTATCTGTTAAGTAAGGAATTAATTGAGGGTTGTCTGAATACAATTTTTGAATTAGAATAAACATATTTGAATATATTAACAATATTTTCTATCCCTTTGATGGTTATTTCAATGCACCGTTCTATTGGGGCAGCTGCAGAAGAAGGTTCTGACGTGGACATGAGCTCAATATTGTCTTTTTCCATATCCTTAACATTTATCTCATTACCCTTTCTCTGTATGAACGTAACATGATTAATTTTTACATATTATAATAATATTTTAGTTACCTTCGCCATATTGAACGGACAATAACTTTTTTTCACTGTTTTAGCAAATAATATTGACAGCTCGCTTCATGCGTTAGCATCACTTTTGTCTTCTTCGGTACTAAAGGGGAAATCCACGAAATCAATTATTTCACAGCACGATAAAAGTTGATTAATTGTGACTGTCGGTAACATTAATATAAGTGCAACGGTATTTACCAAAATTATATTTATTGTCTCATTTCTTTTTGGGGAATTATTATATAACAATAATTACTACACTTTCATATAATGCTATATACTTTCAGAACTTATGATTATATGCATAGTACGTATTACGTTACAATTTTTTGCGCATGCACCAACATCCAGAAGCATCCCTCCGATGTTGACTTAACAACAGCTTGTGAGCTTACATTAATTAACATCTCTCCTTCAGAATCAATTGCTCATTAACCACCTGCACCTGCAGTCACTCACAAAATGTTGGTGCAGTCGTCACAGCATAAAAACTATATTTAGAAGATTCGCGTAGCAACGCTTATGTATGTTAAATTCTTCCAATGATTGGAATCTCATGGCCGGTACACAAAGTCTTTCGTATAACAACATTTTATCGCAAGCTTTTGCCATTCTTTGTGATGATTTTGTGCAGTAAGGCTTTATTGCGTCTGTTATGTAATTCAAACCTTTTTTCTCTAAGTATGAATACTATCGAGCACTCAGAGTATGATATGTACAGTAAATTTACTTTGAATTGACAATGTATAAACTAATAACTTTTCAATTCAATAATTCATTCTGCAAGCAATTGCCTAGTCGCTTTACACGTAACAGCTGTTTTCAATTGCTATATGTATACGAGCTAGTGCATGAAAGATTGAACATTGCATTTAGAAAGGGAAGTATGTCTAGTAAAGATGAATCTTATAAAATGATAAACGTACAAGACTATATCTTATCTTATACACTGGTTAGATAATTATTGCATCTCGTACTGAAAATTAGACCGCATACTTATGTCCCGAGTTGTACATAGCTCAATATTCCTAATTGGTAATTTTTATTGACGTCGAACTTGACTACGCAAACATTTTGTAAGTAACGCTCTTGCATTCGTATCACATTATTTCATCGTGACATTTTTATGGCAATAAATTTTCTAGCTGTCATTACTTTATTTTACGTACAAAGCAACTATAAATGTCGCATACGAGGATAGCACGTTGGCATATTATGGCAAAGACTAACAAATCAGAATATGGCAGTGAAAAATTATATTATACCATTGTGTGCGAACATTTACTGTCAGTCAGTCATCAGCTGCTAAAAAACGTCAGCTGAAGTATAAACTGATTTCTTTTTAAAATTCATAGGAAACCTGAATTCAGGGGAATTGAAGTCTGGAAAATATAAAGACTACATAGACTACAGCGTGGGTACAGCCAAATTAGATCTTTTTTTTTTCATATTGGTAAACTAACGATTGTGCAGTATCCTAAATGCATTGTAAACGTACTCTGATCATAGATGAGAATTATATCGCCAGCAATATATATGATAACAGTGTATCTTAAACAAAGCGGTAGAAAATGGCTATAGTAACTTCAATTACAAAATTACGATATTAATATCATTAATAGTGTTATGTGGGTAATATATTATTGGATATAGTCTATATATATATCTGTGTATATAAAACTGCCCGCGCATCGCTTATGCAGCTAAGAGCCGTATTATCGAGCTTCGATATTATTTCCCAAATGTTCGGAATAGACGCAAAATAAGTGCATGCACAAATTACAACAATTATCTTCTATGAATTCGTAGCTTCAGCTTTTTTCTCTTTCTTTCAACATATTCACGCACAGGATCTGAATTTTGATTTAACAAATACGTTATTTTAAAATTTAAAGCTCCATTGTTATCGGATCTAATAAAATCATTATTTATATTATAAGGAATAAAATTACTTCATGATTTACGCACTATATGATTCAATGAGAATCCTAAGCTCGTTTCTTTACAATAATAAGGTTGAATCAAAATTCAGATCTGACTTCTAAAATTGTATTGATAATTTTAACAAATGGACAATCGACATACTTTCTTAAGATATGAACTAGATTTTGACTTGAATATCTTTTCCTTACTTTGACATTGTAAAGATATTTTTACAATGATAAATATTTCAACGAATATCACTATAACGACGTCGCACTCGCGGAGTACACCGGTTTCAAACCAGGCAATTTTACTTTCACCAGTTAAAGGCTATTTAATTCTTTGCAGACATTGATATTCCATGACGTTTGGCTCTTGCGGCATAAACATTATATCCATTCATCATTCAAGTATTCCAATATCACCACGGACCGGTAGCCGACCTTTTGGCTTCCTGTAAAAAAATAAAATGCGCATTATAAACAGAGTAGAATCATCAATTAAATAGAATCTCGAAACAGAATCAGCACAGTTCTTACACGTCCAAAATATTAACCACGTACCTCAGTCTAATCGTTCATTTCCAGTCATTAGTAAAGCATTAAACGATTTACAAATAGATTAATTACAAATAATATTGGCAAACCTCCGAAAATACGCGCTTTTTACGAAACTGTACACGCTACTTTAAAACATCAGTAACCAACAGTAAAAAGCGCGTATCTCGTGTGCACGATACACGTCTCCAATTCATTGCTAATTAATTTAACAAGTATTTTCCTACCGTGAAGGTAGCTAAACTTAATGATATTACAACCAGTCTCTGTTGCCTAATGTCCAATGCAAAACCAATTAAATTTTCAACAATGATAGTTAACGAAATTCTCTTATCGTTAGTCGATGCCAAATTGACTGTAGGTTTTGGGTGGATAATATTTACTGGTGGCGGAGGTACAAAGTCGTCGAAGACACCAGTCTCGGCATTAGTAAATACCAACGAAGATGGTATCCATCTTGCTCTGTGCAGCGTGCAACATTTATAACATAATAAATATCTTACAGGTTACTCGTGATAAATATTAGTATCTTTATTTAAATTGGCCTTACCTAGTGCACGGCGAAACATTTTTTCCTCTTATAGCTTTGTCGCCAATGTCAATAGCTCCTGAGTCTTGGACTTCAAGAGTATAAATGCAACCGGAAAAGCCTTCCTGGTATCTTCCATAAGTCATTGCATAATCAGGCACACCTCCAAGGTATACACTACCACGTGTGTTCAAGATCTGCTGTAAACCATCGCTGACACCACTTTCAGTGTGTTCCCCGTTCAATTCTATACTACCGTCACTACCCTGACGTTTTAATATAATTCTATGACGTTGGCCATCGTCGACTCTTTGAGCCGCCACGCGAATAACCGCTGGTCCAGATCCCAAATTATACTGATACTCTACATATCTGCAATTAATATATTCAGTTATGATGCGGCCCTTGTGATATCAATAGCACAGCACTCATAAGTTATAATATTTACCCATTTACTACAGCTAGAGCAATGTAATCATCCGGATTAAGATCATCAGGGGTTTGTCCATGCCACATTATCAAACCGTTACTTTTATTCGTTGAAATTTCAAATCCAAATACTTCTCGCTCTTCTTCGTCGGTCATAATGGACTTATCTAACTCTAGCCAGCCGTCCCCTTTGAAGGCCACGTCATAAGAAATTTCTGCAGCTGGAACAGCAAAAAATTAGTCAAATATTTCTCTATCAATGATCTCATGTAGCTATAAAATCAACCATGGCATACCCTTCTCGCAGTCTTGTCCATTGAAGCCAAGTCGACAATCGCATTTGTAAGATCCATGAAGATCAGTACAAGTACCACCGTTTCTACATGGACTCAATACTTCGCACTGTTTTAACACATTTTCACAATTTCTACCGACATATCTATATTCACAAGTACAAGAGTACTCGTATGTACTCGTCACTTGACAAACACCATGCACACAGGGATTAGAAGCACAAGGATTATATTGAGTCGTAGGATATGTTGTAGATTGCTGTGCAGTCGTTGGAGCATAATCCATCGTTGTCGTTGGATGAAGCATGGAACAGTCTTCAATATTGGCTGAGTCAATTGCTGACTTTAGGAGATGAATATTTTGTGCAGAAACCTCCAGCTATTGAATAGATGAAGAAAGAGTAGAAGATTATATAATGACTAATATAAAATTTAATAATTTTAAGCAATCAATAGATTTACCTTATTGATACAACCATGGAAAGCTCTGTCTACCCCTACGTTCTTATTCACTGTTATCTTTGTCCTGTCAACCCCACCGACATACAAGGGTGTATTTAAAGTCATCAGTCTTGACGAACCTGGAGATCTTCCCTCCACCTGTGGTTCTTCATTCACTGACAGCTTTCCTTCCTTGAAATCTCGACTGACTATTACATGACTCCAAAATCCTGGCTGAATGATCTGGTTGGATCTGACCACCGCCATTCCTGAACCAATGTCGAAACGAAATTCCACGTGTCGGTCCTTAACTATCAGCGCAGCAAAGTCGCCGAGGCCATCCTCGCTTTCTGAGCTGTACATCAGGATACCGTCCCCATTGTCGGATGGATTGAAATGTATGGAGAATTTAAGCCTATGATCATTATGGATAATTTTAATTATATCTTATAAATACAATTATTATAAATGTACACACATGCTATATTAATAAATTGTATGATAATTTACTATGGAAATGGAATGTGTATGTGCAGTATATGTGTTACATTCACCTATAATAGTTGTTAACCATGTGTTATGAATCAGTTTAATGAATGTCCCATATCAGTAGTGATTACTGTGTATTATAGCGTGAAGGTATAGCCATTGTAATTGGAAATGCTATGGTTAATTTAATTAATCGAAATGAATTGCGTGTATAGTAAGAAAAATAATGTCTACGATGAAACTCACCTTTTGAAGATTTAATGGATTTTTTACCACTACGATAATTGAATAGAACAAAGCCATATACAAATTTGGATACACACTTTAACACCATGAACATATGAAAATGTAATTAAAGATCAAGAATTACACACGTATTTACATCGCTGGAGCAAAAGATAATGAAACCGAAAAAAAACCAAACCTCATAACTCTTTACACTTTATTTGCTCATAAAATATTATATATATATATATATATATATATATATATATAATAGCCCAGGCTCGCTGACCTATTGAGTATATAGATATTCATTCATTTACGAAACATATATTTTTTTGCATATAAGGATTCTTATACATAAGCACAAACATATTATACATATATGCTGACATTTTTTTCAGTTAACGTTATCATACACTTACAAAGTTTCAATCTGATATTCTGATTCTGAAATTTCTAAAGCTTTGTCTGTAGTTACGGTTAAATGCAACTGGTTTGGCAGTGACTTAATGCCTTAGTTTTAAAAATGAATATGGCTTACAGCCACGCGTTAAATGTATTAATTAAAAAGCTGTACAAAACTCTAATTATTAATTAGTAAGTTGACTGAGGTTCTAATATTATAACACCAGGAGTTTCATTTTATGGAACTACCTGCTAAATAGACTTGTAAAAAGAGCAATGGAAAACTCAATTTTACAACAAAAAAAATGTTTTAAGAATGGATGCCCAATAGATAAATTTGTAATTTTCTTTTTGAATTTAAATTACAGTATTAAAGATACTGTATCGATTTAAAAAAAAGGGTATTTTGACGACCATTTAAGAGAAAAAATTAATGTTTAAAGTCCCATTTCACTTATGCTATTTTCACTGGAAGGAGATTAATTTTGAATAAAATTGGGTCTGTATTGAAATATAAATATACGTTAATGCAGGTTTTGTTAAAAATTGAAAACATACTCTTTTTTTAACAAAAACTTGGATTTATCTTTTGTGAAACACCTTTAACCTTTTCGCAATATAAACCACTTTGAAATGTAATGTTTATACTGAAAGTATGACGGCTCTGTTGCCATATTTTCTTGAAACATAAATCCAATTTTTTGATTTCCTGCTGGACTTTATGTTAGTCTGAGTCAAAAATAGTCAAGTTGAATATAAATGATATTCTAGCTGTATAAATAGTTATAATAGCCGAAAAATTATTAAGTTGATAAATCTACATAACAGAAAAAAATTGAAAGCATTCCGGATTTGTTGTGACACTCATCCTTAAATTAAATTTCGAATTATCTGCAGAGCCGAAGATCATATAATTTGTTAGTTATTGTATTCTTTAAAAATCAATGATTCATGTGCCTATATCATTTGCCAATAGTTTTCGAAAAGTACCTCGTTTCATAATATTGTTGTCATAAAATTGAGGTTTCAAAGGAATTACGGGCAAGCTCCATATGATTATCTACGTGCATGGTATTTTTGTGTTAAGCCTAATGTTTTGTGTGGTGCAGGTTGTGGTGGTTTTTAGGATGTGGTCTGGATCTGGCATTTCTAAGCTGTGGCACGTGTGATCGAGAGTGCAATCGCTGTTTTGTATCGGTATATCGCTTTCTGGCCCTGAAAATAATTTTGTAATTAGGATCGAAAATCGAATTAAAATTTTCTGTCTAGAATCCATCAATTCGATTTTTAATCATTTGTAATTTGAACGACATAAGATAAATGTTTTAGTATCTTTTCCCTCCCTCTCTTACATGTATGTGTATTCAAACTATTCGAAAACAATAATATTTTACATGCAATATAAGCAATTCAAATGACCAATATCATAATATTTCAAAGTAAAAAAAAAAACTAATCTCTACTCTCACGTTAAACTAAATTAAAATATTATTTTGATAGATAAATCATAAATGCTTTCCGTATATTTGAAAATTCGTGCACATGCGACAACGCGAATGTAACCAACTTACCGCCTTGTAGCTTTCGGTGCCGTATACGCCAGATAAGCATTATTGTCATGGAATGCTGGCTCGTTGACGTTTACGGGGCGTTCACACCGATCACCGCCAGTTCCATAGGGACAGAGACAGGTGAATCCAGTTTCATTGTTATAACATTTTCCTTCACCGCAAGCACCTAGTAACAATGACAAACAAAATTATTCTCGCTGTGCAAATGCAATTAATTTTTAATTAGATAAACCATGTACTACTCTCTATTGTGTTAAAAAATTTTAAACTCACCAGGATAACAAGGCTGTCCAATATGTTCGCAAAGTTTACCGCTGTATCCAGCACGGCACAAGCAAGTGTATCCTTGTTTTTCTGCAGCCTCCTGGCAAATTCCGCCATTGGTGCATGGATTTTCGGCACAAGTCTCGCATGTCGTCACGCCGACCTTAGCCGAGGCATCGCCAATCAGATCAACTGGTGAGTCGCCGATAATCAATCGGCTAATACACCCGACAAAGCCGCTGTTCGCACCAGCTTGTTTACTAATTGCGCTATAGTCAGGAACACCACCGACATAGAGAGGTTCCATGAGATCCAATCCCAATTTTCTGCCAGTTGCCCATTCCTTGTAAGGACCTTCCCCATCGACGTACATAGTACCTTCTTTGCGATCACGTTGTAATTTAATAGTATGCCATTGGCCAAGGGTTATAGGCTTGTCAGCGCGAATACGAGCTCGTCCAGAGCCAAGATAGAATCTACCAAGAGATAAAGATATTGCTTATACGTTTAAAAATGTATACGTTAACGGCAGATTAGACTAAAATATTTCTGTTAATACCTGAATTCAGGATATCCATCGACAAGAGAAAGGATTAGGAAGTCTCCTTTTCCATCACCCTTTTCGTCATTGTAAAGAATGATACCGTCGTCATTTTCAGGCTTGAATGATACCTCGATGTTAAATTTAAGATATGCATCAGGTAGTGGACGCAAGGCTATGTAACTCGTAGGTGCTTGATTGAAGTTTGGTACTACACCAGTTACAATGAGTACAGTAGGGACCTCGATGCTGGTTTGGCCACTAGTAGCTGTACAGATGTAAGTTCCAGCATCTTCGGCTTTTACGTTAGGGAGCCTCAATGTGCTCTAACAAATAAAAATTAATACAATACATGTATTTTGGTAAATCAATTTTTCAAAGGACTATTTCACGTACTGCCAACATTTCCTTTTCGCGTGGTAAATTATCACCAAGTTTATCCCACTTGAAGGTAACTGGTTCCTCGAGATTAACTCTGCAGTTCATTTCCACATCAGATCCATAACGGGCAGACTTTGTTTCGATTGCTGGTGCATCATTATTGCCGCCTAAATAATTCAGGTTGCTTGTCATTAATATTATTAAGATACTTATTACGCATTTTCCAAATGACGATCTAATACTTACGCAGCATATGGTTCGCACGAATAAAATCAATTAATAGGATAGTATCGTGACTATGGTTGGTATTGGTATATTTTTTCGAAATTTTCTTTTCTTACCTTGAACCGCGAGATAATAGTCTTCCTGGTATGTACGCTGTGGTGTACTTGCAGTGCATCTGTATAGGCCACTGTCTTGCACGTCTACTTCGGAGAGTCTTAAGGTATTTCCGTATTCTCGTGCATTCGAAGGCAAAGATAGGCCATCAAGTCTTTTCCAGTGATAACGAGGATTTGACGCACCGGAAAGAACGCATCGAATATCGATTGTATCGCCAATATTGACTGGGTCACGTGGTCCTTCGATGGTGATGACAGGTGCAAGAGCAGCTATAATTAATATAATTGATGTAATGCATTTCGTAACAGAGTTCGATTTATCTAAAGGTTAAATAAGGATTACTGTTTCCATATATGTTATATATGCGAATCGAATTGCTGATAGTTGTATAATTTCATAGCCGAATGGATGTGAACGAGATGAATGTGAAATTTCTAAACCAATTGATATGCTTAGTGATGCACAATTTATAAGTTTTGGAAATTTCGTAAATTTGTATTTCAAAGTACAGTGCGTATCATAAACTTTTTGGATCGTTGTTTTTAATTTGCGATATATCATCTAAGAATCTAACGATTGAATACTATTTTTTCTCAGGTTCTTTTGTATAAATTTGAAAAGATTCTAACTGTACATTTCAACAAAGAATAACCACTACTATTGCACGCTTTTTTTTGCAAGATGCACTAAAATGCACAATGCACTTAATTAAAGGGGTAAATAAGGATTGCTTCTACATATAAACATAATACAACGAAACTTGTACCAAATACTTAGCATCACTCGTGAAATAATATAATACGTATAGCGACATGGCATTTCGAATGATTCATCTAATTATCATGTACACAGTACATGAGCAATGTTTGGAAAATAGTTCATGCGATTCCGTAAAGAGTACAATAATTTGTAGAAAAGTTGTGAAATATAGACGATCCCAATAGTCAAAGCAAATACGGGCATTCAAGCAATTTCATAGTTTATAGAATTTAAAGTGCCAATTGGACGTTACTTATCGTGATAAGCGTTCGGTATTTGGTCACAAGCGTTTTTATAATAAGTGGATAAACAATTATTACTACAAACGGACAAACTACGGACGACACACAACACACAAATCTCAAAACAAACCGCGTCGTCGCTGATGGTTTTGACGAAAATGCCAGTTGCGGCAGAAGCGTTCGTCAGTGCCGTCGCTGCATTGTGCATTGCCGTCGCAAGTGTAACCCAACGGAATACATTCTTGATTGTTGCATTGGAATTCCCTGAGACTGCACTGCGATCGGTACACTGGCATGCAATCCGCAAGCATATTAACTACTAAATCATAACGCGAGCTTTGTAAAAAAACCTAGCGTCAGAAGATTTTCGGGGGACCATGATTGCGGTGATTCTGTCGTAAATTTTTTGTTTGTAATACCACAGCCCTGGTTGTTAATATATGGCAAGCAAAATGATTGTTTTCATTTGTTAGTTTCATTTGTATAACTAAAATATAAATATAATAAGCATGAATACTTAGTGGGACACTTTCAAAAATGTGAACAAGACTTTTATCGATAGGATCGATCATAATATTCATAAAAGAGAAGCCATCTACTTGAATCAAAGCAAATTAATAAATCGAACTTGACAAAAAGTATGATTAACATCATCAAAATTCAAATACAAGCGATAAAAGAAAATCACTTCGTTCGGATACTTAACAGATTTGCAAAAAAGAAAAAGCTTCGACCTATTCACTCCAAACCTACGTTATGTTATCAATTTTGAGTCAGAAACATTAAGAGGAAAATCGTAAAATCGACATAATGAATAGAATTAAAGACAAAGAAGCTTATTAATGGTGTACGAATATTTACCAATAACGTTTAGGTTTATGTGGTCACTCGAGACCCCACGAGGAGTTTCTATCTCACAGATGTATCTGCCGCTGTCTTCTGGTTTAACTTGCGTCAATTCCAAATAATTTTCACCTACGTAGGCATTTGTTGGCAATGCGTGAGCTTCTCTTCTCCAGTGCATGTATGCACTTTCCTCCACCTCACATCGGAGAGTCACAGAACTACCTGCGTGCGTTGTTATGTCTCGTTCAACGGCGTGGACAGCTACGTCACCATACGGATGTTCTACAAAGTTATTATTGAAGCCACGTTTTATAAATCTAGACAATTTGAAATAAAAATAATCATCAAGAAGACTTACCGTTCACCAGCACTTCAGCAACCGCTTCAGCAGTTCCAACAGCGTTTGTTGCTTTGCAAACGTATTTTCCTGCATCAAACAACGCGATGCCGTGGAATTGTAAAACACCACGATGTTGTGAAACAGAATATGGTAATTCTCTGCCTATAGCACTCCATTCGATATTCATAGGCTCGTCACCAGTGGCGGTACACCTTACAGAAGGGTTGTCACCAGGTCCTACAGTCTGACTTGTTGGATTTAGTTCAATTCTTGGTGGACCTGGAAGAATGAAAGAGTGATTAGAGAATTTAAGTAATAAATCAGGTTTAATGTATGATTTTCTTTACACTTTAAATATCTTGACTTACTTATTATTTCCAAGTGAGATTTAGCTTTGAAAAGCACAGCTCCAGCAGGGTTCAGACCAAGACAGAAATATTCTCCAGCTGCTTCTTTAGTTACTACTGGTATACTTAGTACGCCGCCACTTATACTACTTCCTTTAGGCAAAGGACGACGGTCGCTTCTCTTCCAATCCAAATAAATCTGGTTATCATCAGGTCCGGATACTAAGCATCGCATTTCTACTTTACCGCCATTGGGAATGCTCAGATACTCTTTGGAGACTAGAACTCCATTATTTGGATTACGAGGACCCTAGTGTAAAAGGACAGTTATATAAGGATAATTTTAATAGTCGAATAAATTATGAAATATCATGTCTTCGGCAATACATACATCATCATGTTCTGAATAAACTTCACCGGTACTAGGATCCCTTCGTGTTGGTCGACCATCAACCATGTTGTCTTCCTCGATACGAATTTCAATACGTTCATCAACTATGCCCGCAGCGTTCATAGCTTGGCAGGTATAAGAACCCTCATCGTCACGAGATACTGATTTGATTTCATAGACAGCACTCTGAGGAGAAGACTCAGCTCTGCCATAGACGCTTCTGTAAGAGAATTAAATAATAGGATTTTACAAACATACATATTTTTGTGCTGCAATGTTACCCACGGTGAGGAGTATCCAGTAGTCTGTTTGGTCCATGCTACATTTGGTTGAGGTTGACCGACTGCACTGCAAATGAGTTTTACTGGATCGCCCAACTTCACTTCGAGTATTCCACTCGATGGCATAATCGAGATCACAGGTATAGACTGAACTTCGATATGGGCGACAGCAGTTGCTGAACCAGCTTCGTTGGTCGCTGTGCAAACAAAGTCTCCCCCGTCACTGGTAGATATGTTAGAAAACCTCAAGACACCACCGGGCAGCTGTTCAATGTTATAATTGAAGCGACGTCCGTCTTTACGTGACCAGTGAATTTCAGGCACCGGAATTCCTGCAGTTGCACGACATTGCAGGTCAGCTGATCCTCCCAGAAGAACAGTTTGTATCTCCTTCGGGTATAATTCCACAGCAGGTGCTTCTCGTCCTGAATGAGAATCAGAATCATTAAAAAATTAATTCTACATATACGAATGTTTTCATTTTCTTATTTATAAAACTTACGGGAAACTTCAATGATGGCACTGGCCTCATTACTACCTCTAGCATCGGTCACGCGACATATATAGACTCCTCTATCTTTAATCTGAGGATTCACAATCCTCAACGTGTCCCCGATTTGTTGTGCATTAGAACCCATTCTTTCGCCATGTTTGCTCCATTTCACTTGAAGCCCAGGTGATCCCCTTGCGATACATTTTACTTCAGCGATTGTACCCTGTGATACGGTTTGTCTATCCGGTATGACAGTTACAGATGGTGGTGCTCCCGATGGTTGAATAGAAATTCTAGCGGAGCTACGAGTCTCTATTCCTTGATAATTGACCGTTGTACAAATGTAAACACCAGAATCTTGAGGAGTTGGATTTTGTATAGTCAGGATGCCATCACGTTGACTAGCAGATGCCGGTAGTGCCAAACCAGCCTCTCTTGTCCAAAATGCGGTACCCTGTTGTCGTGAAGAGCATACAAGTCGTACGGTATCATCCGTTGTTCCTGACCAGTCACTAGGTGTAATAGTTGGATTAAGAATTGGAGGCTGTGTGGCCGGGCTATGACTTTCTATAAGATCAATAAGAATTAGTATAACTCTACAATTGCATGAGGTATTTTTTATTTATGTTTATTACCTGTAACGTAAAGAATGGTTGTTCTTTCATTAACTCCAAGTTCGTTCCTAGCGATACACTTGTATTCAGCCGCGTCGTTCTTCGTGGCTGCAGGAAGTTGCCATATGCCATTATAGAATACTGCTTCAGGATTCATATCTCCAAGTACTCGTACCCATTCGATCTGAGGCGGAGGATTTCCTCTGGCTTCACATCGGAATTCTACTGGTTCTCCTTCCTTGACTTCCAGGTAATTTGGGTGAATTGTAACTACTGGTTTCATTGGTTGTGAACCTTTAATTAGCAAACGAAAACATTATGTATCTAATCACCACTGTCTATAATCATTATATTGACGTCGATTTAAGGCATATTATTCGAGCAATTAAGTACCTGGTATGTCGAGTAATCGTTTTGGGAAGGCTGCGTGCAGTGAAAGTATAATTACATAATAATATAAAAAGAATCTAATGTCATGAATGAATTTTTAAATCATTCAAAGCTCGATTGAATGTTACGATTCGGTAGAGGATTTAAAAGAGAATGTAACTCACCTCCAACGGTAAGTGATACTTTCTTAATTTCCACGTTGACACTATCGTTCACTTGACAGATGTATATTCCACTGTCAGAGACCTTTACGTCACGGATAATCAGAAGACCTTGGGTATCGTCCATGCTTCTACCTGCTGGTAGTTGGCCACCTTCTTTCTCCCATTTGATCCGAACAGGTCCGGGCTTCGGATTATAAGAATATAATAATTAGTATTTATGTACTATGATTACGCAATAAATGGAGTGAAATTAGATAATTTAGTTTTTGACTTACATGGTCTACGGATGTTCCAGAACAATGGTATCTCACAGTGTTTCCAGTGTGAACTATCTGGAATTCTGGCTCACGGATCGATACAAAGATTTTAGGCGATGGGGTTTCAGGTGATGGTGGTACTTCATTTATTCCTGGACCGGCTATCAAAGAAAAAAGTGCATTGTAATAAAGGAGCACCAGCAGAAATAAAATTGGACAACGTCCACAAGAACATTTAAATGAAACAATGAATGTACCATACGCAACGACGATAAATTCTTAAACTAACTGAAGCAAATATAATCGGTTAGTCATTGTTTTTTCATCATTAAAGATTTAAGCCAGATAAAATATTTACGAAATAAGAACCCGTTAGTAATTCCCTCGTGAGATAATATTCTATGCTATAAAAAAAAAAAAAATACAAAGTCTATATTTGTTAATGTTCATACAAATGGAAACAATTAATTTTTGTGCAAATAGTAGTAATGATTCGAACATACATAAATTGATATATAGTGAAAACCGTTCAAGCCATTTTTTTTTACAGAAACCATGTTTTATCTTTCATAAACTATAGTTAAAGCAGTGAAATACAATAACGGACATAAAATTCCCTTATTATTTAAAAAAAATGACAAATCTATGGACATCCACAATTTTTGACACGTAATGCTTAATGATTGAGATCACGAGTACAATAATTATTATATTGCAATGATAAAAAACATATATTTTCCGTCTATTTAATGGCCCGGGGACGGACAAATACGAAAGCTTCGATCATATAGTCCGCCAAACCTGGTGCCATCCATGTAACGATAACGGCAAGTTCTTTTCCATGTTGATCCAAGACATGACATTCCAGGTTGCAAGTGTTTTCTCCCATATGAACATCCCAGGTTCGATACGCTCCGTTGTCAGTTTTTACTATAGGACTAAGATCCGTACCCCAGGAAGTAACATTCAGCCCGTTGAAGGATGTTAGTTTAAATTCGATGTACAATTGTTCCGTATGGTAGTAGGTGCAAGTATATTTCACAACGGAATTTGGATCAGCCTGTACCTTGATAGGCATTAGACCTACCATGAGCTCACCTGATTCATGCAAGATATTGTTCGTGCAAAATATATACAAAATAAAAGTTGCTCTGTAAATATACTATTTGAATTTATACATATAAAATATTAATCCATATTGCTGAAAGTTAGATATTCTACAATACAATATTAGAATAAGTTTCCATAATGAGATACAACAGTATGAAAAAGATATTCGACGTAAATTAAGATAATTAATTTTGCATCAAAGCAACTTCTAATAAATTTCTGCAATAATACTATAGCATAAGTAAATTAGAAAATGCAAGTTTTACTCACCAACTTCTTGACAATATTGTCCTGTGTATCCTTGGAGACAGTTACATTTCACATGACCTGAACTACTGATCTCACAGCTATTTTCATTTCCATTGCAGGGACATGGATTGCAAGTTCCAAGAATGCTGCTGCTCCTGTCACTGCTATCTCTGTAATAGCCTCGAGCGCAGGTCTCACAGGATGTTCCTACATATCCTCTAGGACATATGCAGGCTTCAACCTGTGTTGCCCGAATATTGCTAGCAGAATTGTCCACCGCGGTATCCAGGCTTACGTCACTGATGTAGGTTGCTTTCATGCCTTCGCTATGAGAGGCTCGGATGAGAATGGCTTCGAGATTCGCGAGAACAGTCATAAAATCAGTACGAGATGCAGTTCTCTGTCCTTCTATGGTGTAACGACGCCATTGAGATTCTCTGAATGGAACGGAGTAGGTCTGGAGCGATGGAAAAGGATCCGTATTATTGACTGTTAATTATTTAAGATATCGTAATGATAAAAATATACTGTAAACAACACACCAATGGTACACCTGACTGAATACTCTGTGGATTTATCCAGTATAATGTGATCCCATTGCCAACTAGAATAACATCCTGATCCATGAAACTCTTAGCTCCTGGGTGTGTAGAAATGCGTTGTGTCACGGTCAAATTGCCGCCGTAACTCTTGACCTTGTTGCCAGTGAAATTAGGTGGCAAAGACCAGAATAATCTTTGACTTCGGTCGTCAGGATAAATGTAACCGATTTCGCTCATCGCAATATTTATCTCGAATCCATCGTCAATGACGTCACGCCTGGTCCTGTTGTACAATAAATATTTCACATATTCACCTTCGCTCAATTCAGATATCATGCACGATTCTTATTTAATGATGCTATAAATAATTAAACACATACGAGTCAGTCAATGTGAATTTGTGTCGACTGTCATAGATCAACATAGGTATTTTTTGTATGAACAAATTGCTGGAGTAACATTGATTGGTGACACCACTGCAGTAACATTCGTTGCATCCCTGTATGTTATCAGCTGATAATCCGAAGGTTGATGGTCGACAACGATCGCATTTTTCACCTTCAACATTGGATTTACATTGGCATATTCCATTGTAACAATTTTCAGTCCCAGCTTTGTAACAATTGCAATCGCGCTGAGATTGTCCTTCTGCGATACAGTCAAGTGGAGTTCCTTTTGTGGCATCTCCAGTGTAGCCAACTTCACAGACGTCACAGTATTCGCCAGTAGTGTGATCGCCACAGTTCTTTAATCAAATAGGATTTAAAAATTATGAAATAAATGTGGAAGCTATTGTGAAGATGAAGCGAATGAAAACCCACCTCGCAGATGCCGCTTTCAGGATCACATTGATTGGAGTGTCCATTGCAACTACAAGGTTCGCAAATTCCAAGGTAAAGACCTTCTATGGCGCGGGTATATCCAACATCGCAATCCTCACAGGACAATCCTCTGTAGCCAGCTGGACAACTACATTGTTCTACCTCTACTGCACGGTTCCCACCGTTGTTGACTTGTTCAGCTGTATCTAGAGATACCATAGAGATGCTGTAAAAGAAATGTTACAACAGTGTTATATAAAGTATTGCTTTAGATACACGTGTGAATCATTTGACAAGATTTCGTAAGATCATCTGCGGGACTTACGCAGCTTCATCAGTATGCGTCGTATACGTTGCCTTGATTCTGATTTCCCGTACGTCTGCAAGCGCCATGAGAAGATGTTCTCTGTCAGCTTGTGTTCCGTCATTGCGTTGCCAGTATTGTTCCAGCAAGGGAACAGTAAAGGACTGTGGAGAGTTTGGCTCTGGTGTTCCTCGAGAGTAGTAGAGTAGTGTTATGTCATTGAACTTGAAAAGAATTAATAAAGTAATCACATTAAAATGTTTATCACATTAGCTAGAAACATCCAATGACATTCTTTCATTCGCTTACACTAATAAGCTCGACATCGGCTGCATTGTTTCGTGAACTTTGACCACCTGGTGACGGCACGTATCTCACGGTGTACTTAAGGTTTCCACCGTAGGAGGTAATCTGGTTACCCAGGAAAATATTAGGCAGCTGCCAATAATACACATCATTGTTACCACGATCTAGGAATTCATTGTAGACAATTTCACGATTTTGAGTATCGAGACGGATGCCTGATACGATTGGAGGTGAATCCTGAGGAGCTTTTGATTCTATCAGAGTGAAATCTTGGATGGAATTGGTGAAAGATACACGAATCTGTATAAAAATAATATATTAATGTAGAAGATACTGTTTTTTTTTTTAGTTTCTGTAATATCTAGTGCCATACACGTACCTCATTTCTATACCAATCAGAAGAAACGCATTTATTCGTAATACCCATACAGAAGCAGCCGATACATCCAAATTGATTTGCCAATGCCAGATTGAACGTGTTAGCCTTGCATTGGTTGCAAGTTGCACCAGTCGTATATTGCTATAAAACAAAATCACATAAATTTATTATTTAATATAAAACTATATGATGATCCAAACAATTGAATAGTGACTCCAAGTACCAGTTCATCAGAGTGTACTTACATTTCATGAATAGTTAGAAAAAGTCCAATGTGAATGGAAGCATTAACGGTACGCAATATGAGTCAAACATGAATCATTATACGGAAAAGTTGTTGAATGAAAAACCAAGGACAAAGAAAATAATTCAAGTATAATACCTTGCAACGACATTGGCCTGTGACAGGATCAGCATAAACGTTAAGACTGCCGCTAGGATCACATTGTTCATCTACGACGCACATGTCACCGGTAATGAGTGGATTTCCATGATATCCTCTTGCGCATTGTTCACACCTTCGTCCAATGTATCCAGTTGGACAATCACAGGTAGGTTGACCATCCGAGCCGAGATGACAGGTACGAGCGAATCTATGCAATTATTTATGATATAAAATTTGCCATATGACGCACATGTGATATTTTTTGTGAACTTACTGATTAGCTGGGTTTGTGAGCGGGCAGGGGCAGACCTGGCAGGCTATATTTCTTGATGGATCTCCATAGTATCCTGGCGGGCATGGTGGTTCATCTCGATAACACTGACCTAGCCAAGGACCACTCTCGCGTCTTAGGAATCCAGGTGCACAATGCTCACAGGAAAGACCAGTGTATCCTATATAATTTAGTGGTAATTAATATCACGTAAGAAAATTTGTACTCTCGAGATATAATATCTTTTTTAACTACCAGTAGGACATTGACACTCTTCGACGTAGGATGCTGCACCCAGTCCGGTATTTTTACTATCAGCAGTATCCATAACAATATTAGTGATACTAACATCCAGCTGTGGCCCGTCGTCATATTGTGCCCTTTATAGAAGAAATAGAAACTAAGTAAATGGATACAAAACAGCTTTAAACTAGAATACCTATACGATGCATACTTTATTAAGATGTTATCGACATTTGCCAGGGCCATCATGATCTCCTCTCTTGAGGCTAAGATCTCGTATCTTCCTTGTTTCTTATACCATTCGCCATAGAAGAATCGTACAGTCTCTTCTGTCTCATAATCTGGCTGAATCTTGTTACCGTGATGTACAAGAATATAATTATTTCCACTAAGAATAACAGACGGTGCAGAATTTGTTGGTCCTCTGCCACCATAGCGTACAGTATATTTAAGGTATCCACCATAGGATTTTAATTGGTTGCCATAATAATTTTCTGGCAGTGAAAAGTACGGTACGTTGGATAAGCTCAAGTCGTTATTATAAGCAGAGGTTATTACGACACCGTCACGACCAAGTGGACGCACTTCCGTATTATCATGACTGATTTCTTCAAGAATTCGAATTTCTGGAGCAGTTTCGATATATACGACTTTATGAGTGTTAAATGGTGGCGGTATTTGGTAGGTGAACAAGTTGGCACTGTGACATTCAGTTGCAACTCCAAAGCAGAAACAGGATATACATTCGTCGGCTGATGTGGCTTCTGAATTGAATTTCCCTTTCGGACACACATGGTGAGAAGGTCTGACGGTCACAATGGCGTCAGGAACGGCGAATACGAAACCGCGTATGTTCAGCGCTTCGCATGAATATGCACCCTGATCTTCTCGTTGGATATTGTCGCAAGTCAGAGTACCTGTGCCATTTACAGAGGTAGAGTAACATTTCTTGGGAACATGTCCCCAATTTAATCTCCAGTTCACTTCTGGAGTTGGTACACCAATAGCTATGCAGGTGAGGACCAGTTTGTCACCCGGTTCCAGGATTACCATTGGCGGTGGTGGTTTGACAATGTACACCTCAGCTATAAAAGTGAATGATATCAGAAATTTTAGTAACAATCCGTAATTATAAATTATATTAACATTAATGCATATCACTAGAATAACTTAATAATAAATTTCTTCGGTGCTATTATGTCGTATACATACAGCATCCAATTTCATCACTTCCATCCTGACAATCACGTTCCTGATCGCAATGGAAACTCTTTGGAATGCACTGGTTATGACTTGCGCACTTGAACTCGTGGTATCGGCATAAAGAACCAGGAGGTAGAGTGGCGCAGTTTTCTTCATCAGTTCCATCTGCACAATCCTTGTCGCCGTCACAACGCCATATTTTACTGATGCACTGCTTATTGGCACAACGGAATTGATTTGGTTCACAGCCAAGTGGATCTGCAAGGACGTTTCCACATTTTTATGATGATCGTGATTGTAATATTTAATTACCTACAGGCTCAATGCGTGCGCAACAGAAAACAACAAATAATACGACTAACTGACATTACGGAAAAGCGACAACAGTACTGTAATCGAACTTGGGTTCACTTCCTTACGACGATGACTTTTTTATGAAAGAGAAAAAAAGAAGAGAGAAGAGAAGGAGCAAAGGTGGATGGTATCTGTGCTTTATCTTATCTTTAATACTCACTGCATCTGAACTCATCGGATCCATCAGTACAGTCATATTTGCCGTCACAGATACTAGATTTGGGAATGCAGTTTCCATTACTGCAAGTAGCCTCGTTGTATCCACAAACGTGAGGTGGTCGAGTTGCCGGAAGTTCGACTGTCAATAATAAATCATAAAAATAATAGTAAGATGTCAATGATGAATTAAAGAAAACTCACATTTCTCAACTGTTAGGTAGACACTCAATTGACGTCCACGAGTTGAAGCTGGATATCCAATTGCTTCGCAAATGTACACTCCGCTGTGATTCAGTTGAATGTCTGGCATTTCTAGACGTCCATTATTATCTCGACTTCCGGGTGGCAATGGCAGATTATTTTCTCGGATCCAGTGTACTCTGGCACGAAGAGGTCCTTCGTCACGGCACAGGAACACCACCTCTCGACCTGGTATAAATGGACGATAATTAGAGACATTGTTCATTTACTTTACATCTCTGCCCTCGTATGGTTGCATCATTATTTTTCCTTTTATTGGGTCATAACGGGTGTATTGAGTTTATGCCAAGTTTACTCTCTCATATTTCTCATAGAAAATTCTTTGCGCTACTATAATGTTATAGTGTGGTATTACAGTGCTGTTAATAAAATTCACAACAGATAATTTTATAGAAACAATTGTTACTAATTGTATATAGAAATGTGTTTAGTATCTGTTTTTTATTTCATTGTCCACGACGAACTTAAGAAATTTAATTACGTTTTGTATAACGATTCGAAGAAGAAAAATAAAGTAAAGAGAGTAGGAAAGAAGTAAGAAGCCGTGCTTTACAAAATATATTAACTTTCCTTCAGTAAGAAGAATGATATTAATATAGCATCTTCGGCGCAATTAACGAAAAATATTATAATTCTAAGACACCTGCACATGCATCTCCATTTAGGTGGTAGTTAAATCAATTATGAACAGTGCGAGTTACAAGAATGCATGAGTAGAGTCTTTAAACATAATAGTAATGAAATTGAAGTAAAGTATAATAATCCCAGCGTTATTACAGTGAATCAATTAATTTTTAGTGATCTGTACCAATATGCAAAATAACCAATTTGAAGTAGTATGAGTCATGCAAAGAAATCATTCGTCATGCTTTGCCATGATGAATATCAAACTTAACAGGTTTCCTTCTGTTAATCTGATGGCTTAGGGATTTCTATTGATTTATTAATGTAAGGGTATCTAGTGTCATTTCGAATGTCACGACTGAAATGTAAAATGTATTTAGTCGTTATTTTCTGTGATATAAGTGCAATATGCTTTACTGGTAAACTCAATGTGAAGTGCCACCTATATTAGAGGCATGAAAGCTGCAACCACTTTATCATTTTATACATTGCTATATCATTTAATCAAGATATCGAGTTGCAAGCGTGAGTAATACTAGTAGAAAAGAATAATATTTCAGGTGCCCTGGTATTCGATTTTCCGGAACGAAGTAAGCATAACCGGAAGTAATCGTGTACCTTGGTCGTGCATGAAGTTGCACCTTTAAATTATGAAATAATAAATAAATTGAAGATAAAAGAAGCAAGAGACAGCTTTCAAATGGTTGACAGATTTCAAATCATACATGTGATTTACTCATTGATTTGCCGTAATTATAATGTAATGACAAATGATTATTATATATTATTAATTGCTCTTTTAACATGAGTCGTGAAGACTGAGTGAGCCCACAGTATGATTTTCAGGCTGCTTCTTTAAAATCATCTTACCTTGCTTCGCCGGATCTGGCCAAGGCAAGAAACAAACAATAAACAATTGAATTAATAAATCTTCCTTTTATCTATAAAGTATGATCTTGGCTTAAAGTGAACATTAAACGATTGAAAATTATTTTTGCATCGCGTCGACGACGAGATTAATAAATCAATCTTTCAGTTACTGGCAGCTTTTTCAAATATTGAAATATTCTTCAATGTATATTAATCCTACTTAAACTCTATTGTTCACAGTACTGTTATAATATTTTTACGAAAACATTAGCATACTGAATTTTCCTTGTAATAATGCAAATAAAATATTAAGATCATCATAAGATATTGTAGAATGATTTATGAAACAATAGGATGTATGTGAAACAGACTGTACTTACTTTCCTTGATGACTTGCTCACTGGGGTAGG
Source organism: Trachelus iudaicus (assembly GCA_030142595.1). Taxonomy (NCBI): domain Eukaryota; kingdom Metazoa; phylum Arthropoda; class Insecta; order Hymenoptera; family Cephidae; genus Trachelus; species Trachelus iudaicus. Next base: position 3,532,593 of record JARQTH010000318.1, read on the forward strand.
TCTTGAGATTGAGGCCTTGTTCTTCTTTACCTATAAAGTTTAAGATAACAAGAATAAGTATCAAATTGAAAATTGAGAAAAGTAAAATATGTATATGGGGCACATTGTCAAATAAGTTTTTAGTATGATTAAACTAATAAAACCAATAATAAAACATTATTAGGGTCTAATCCAATTCAAGGAAGCTGTCATTGTATGATCACACTGTTCTTTCCGGTCGATTAGAAAACTGTACATCCTATTAATGTTATAAATCCAATCAACAGAAATCATAATCATTATAGGCATCCGATCCCACTTGGAAATAAATTAATTCGAGTTAAGGGTCATTATCTTCTTATCATATTGAGTAGGCCATTAGTTATGTTGCGGGCATTCCAGAGATCCAAACACGTGTGCGTCGCGTGCATTTTTCTCGTTGACTCACGTTCCTCATCGCCGCAATCCAATTCATCTGATCTGTCCTTTGGACAGTCAACCTGTCCGTCACATCTTTGCGAAAATCGGATGCAAGGACCATTTTTGCATCTCCACTCGGCAGGAGCACAGAGTTTATCGTTTCTCTCGGTGGTCACGTAATCGCAGTCCAATTCGTCGCTCTTGTCACGTGGGCAATCGACATGATGATCGCAACGGCGATGCAAAGGTATGCACGGACCATTTTCACATCTCCATCCGTTCGGGGAACATATCTCAGGGGAATCTATTGTATTGCCACCAAAGACAATTACATAAGGAAACATACTCGCCCCGATAGCTTGACACTAATGTGGTAACGAGTCGATCGTTCAGAGGGTACATTGGTTCGAATCGAAAATTTTCTTTGATAGAAAAATTATTCTCATGGTATGCCGGCGTAAAAATTACCGCAATTTTGTTCATCAGATCCATCTCTGCACTCAGGAATTCCATTGCAAAGAGCTGAAGATGGGACGCAGGATTTATCTGAAGTGCAGGTGAAGTATCCTCGTGGACAACGTGGTGGTTTTTGTTCGTATGGTGGCAACGTACCTCCTGACGCTATTGGTGGTGGTTGTGGAGTTGTGTCTATTAATGCAAAAGATAATTTTCAAAGTGAACCACTGACAGAGACGAGAGTATTCGAATGCTGAGACCTACCGCAATTATCTTCGTCGGAACCATCGTCGCAATTGTAGACTCTGTTGCATCTTTGGTCTGCTCTGATGCACTGTCCGTTTTGACACGAGAAATCGTCACCGCTGCAGCCTACGGACAATGCAATGCGCGTGCATATTAAGGTATCAAGACGGCGGTTATACCAGATCGATGTAAATAATTGTTATTCCATAAAAAATGTAGATTAAACACAAAAAGTCAAATTCTAAATATAAATAGTATATATATATATACCGAGATCACCACAAAAGTTCTTCAATAGACTAAATGATGATTTAACATTGAATTACGACATGATAGTATGACGATAATGGCTGTATGATAATATGGTTATCAGGATGTCACCTACGAGATACAATACTTTGATAAATATACACATGAGAAGGATATTCGATTTTGGGAATAGGTTTACTGCAATAGATACATAGGTATAAAGAATGTACAGGATGTGATTCTTTTTCGAGTATATCGTCAGGATGGAAACATTCTGCATATTATATGCACACATGATACTGGGATGCACGATGAGACAGAGAACGTAATTTAAAGCGGACTGTTATTGGGGATAATAAAAATTTTAAATTTTTCCAAAAAAATTCAAAGTACCAAGTAATGGACGCATCTCGTGTGCCTTTGAACTTTCTATGGCTCGCCGTGCATATAAATCTATTGATTATGAATAAAGTATACTATTATCTACGAACATCTATAAATTATCATTCACGTTAAACCCGACGGCATAACGATATTCCTCGAACGCGTAGCATTACTTTTTTTTTGGTTCCTGAAATATTTTATATGCGACTTTCTGGTTCGTAACGGGAATATCAATGCCGTCAATTTATCGTAAATGCTATTAAGATAATACAAATTGTTATAGTCAATATATCAATATCAAAATTGTGTGGCAGTGTAAAGTGATGTAGGTGTAACGTGGAAAAAAAAAACATTATCTTGTGACAATGCAAAATCGGATTTAGAAGTGTAGAAAAACGTGTGTTTGTTAGGTGTAAATATTCTACGGTCCCATTCACGATCAGCGTTGAATAGAAAATGCGATAAAATGCCGGTAAATTATTCAGCATGGTATTATACAACGTTCATTTTTTTAACGCGTATGTATAGGTATATATTATTCGGTCAATAAATTTTTTCTAATTACAGTATTACCAAGTTAAACTTTCACACGTTAAAGATCCTTTTTGTAATGAAAGCTTATCGAGTATTTTATTGCATTAACAATAAGATCCAGCTGCAACAGCCGCATCGTGCTGTATAATTTCAGACGCATCGCGATGGGACTTTTTTTTTTCTAAAAAAAAAAAAGAGAACTGTCTACCTACGTAAACGAATTTTCTAATCTTTACACCAGGCAGAGATGCACTATCGATCACAAAGACACCTCTGATATATCAAAAGGCTGTCGACTTGACATTTGGCTCCGCGAATGCCGAGTCCAAATTCAATGAAGCCTCTACTTGAACGTCAACAACCTACACATCGTCTATTCGGCTGCTAACACTGACTGACAGGAAATGACGTAGAGCCAAGAGAATCTGGGGATTGGAGTAGGATTTTTTTTTTCAAATCAAAACACGACCTGAAGAGAACGATCTGAAATCGAGTTTTTTAGAAAAAATTTCAAAATATATATGTATAGCTACGTGACAAAAAACTTTGATATAATGCAAACGACACTGCCCCGGATTGAGCAAATAATCTTCAATGACTAAACATGAACTTTCTGGTCCATGACGATCAAGCAGAATATTATTGATCAGTCGTTTATCAATAATTGCATAATTCAAACAATTATTTAAAAAATTCATATTCTATACATAATTAACCTACGAGTTAAAACAATGCACGCTACGGATGTTACGTAATTTTTTGACAATAAAATTCATAATCATCGATATACAGAGTCATTGCTCTCCAGTCTTTTTAGATCGGCTGTAGGATTTTCAATGAAGAAGGGACTATATGTACACTGGACTGGCGTAAGGAAGTGTACAGGATTGGAGGTAAAATGGTAAACGGTACCGCCAGATTGTCGAGGTCTACAAATGGTCTAACCGAAGCAGTACTGTTCGTCGGTAAAGTCACGGCAATCGTAGAAATGGTCGCAGTGATGATCCGCGGGGATGCAAGTGCCGTCGGCACAAACAAAATCACCCGGGGAACAACTCCTCGGCGTGCTCAGATTCGACGACAGCCCAGGATCTGCGCCTGTACCTGGGCTGAACGCACTGTTTTCATCAGGGTTCGCATTGGCTATCACCCCGGTCTCTGGTAGCCCCATTGAAGAGGTTTTATCCAAAGCGTCTACACCTAGAAGTAACCCAATCTGAACCACAGTGTTATGTGTGGGACCTTCGATTACTGTCCGAAAAACAATAATACGATGAATAAACACTTTCATGCTGTTCAAGTTATCCCACATGGGAGTTCTTCAATGAGTTTTATCATTCCCGACAGTGGCCAGAACGATAACACGTTCCCACTACAGTAGATGATAATGATCTCTGAAATAACACGGGTTACACCAAATGAACTTTCTTCATTCTCAATTGCATATATTAATTCTCAGCCTTGTCGGGTAGTCGCAGATAAAGTGTTTCTGCTATCAGTGAAATGACATATGAGAATATAAAATTTTAATATGAATTTACGCCAATCATTGAAACAAAGTAAAGGAGGTTAGCAGAGAAACTGAGTTGGGCTGAATATCGTAATAATTTTTTTCTATTTGAAAAAAAAGGCCCAGCAATTTTAGTCGTATACAGTATAACACCACAATGGTCAGCTGGTTCTCACAGTATTTTAGGTACTTCCAATAGCTACGTTTCTAATGATCTACTAGATAGCGATGACTGGGGTAAATTTAGCTTTGAAACAACAAAGATCAATTTTTGTCCTTTATCGAGAAAGTTTTTGAATAAATCTGATATTCGACTTACCGGAACGACATTCGAGTTCGTCTTTATTATCTGGACAGTCTGGAATTCCGTTGCAGCGACCTGACAACGGTATACATGAACCGTCGTTACATGTGAATTCACTCTCAGAACATATCCTATTGTTTGGACCTCCTGGTCCTATATTAGCTGTAACATATATTATTTTTGAGTGAACGTGTTCTCAAAATGGGAAGATGTGCGAAAATGCTCAGGAGTTACTTACGGCAATCTTTCTCGTCGCTCTCGTCCAGACAATCGGGTTTGGTGTCACAGAAGAAATTCTTCATGATGCATATTCCATTGTCACATGGCCTTTGGCCTTCGGGGCACTCTGAAAAATTGATAGACTAAAGATAAAATGGGAAAATAAGCGGGAACAGATATCAGGATAGAAAAAATATCGAAAGTTTTGTACAAAGCAGCGAGGTGCACACTTTCTCAAATATTTACTCATTAAATTGTATTACTATAATACAACAGTATTAAGTGTAACGATCAGTCGTACTCGTGAAGAAAATACTGTATGCACATTGCCGTTTATCATGCAATAGTTACTCGTACGTATTAACCCTCCTGCGGTTTAACCCGAGTCAACTCGGAGTAAAAGAAAGGTGCTCGAATGATTAACCTCGAGTTAACTCAGGGTAACGTTTTCCTTCATAACTTAATAATCAGGCATCGTATTAACATGAACCAAAGTGGAAATTAAAGCTACAGAACTGTGCTTTCGGGTAATCAATGAAAGTAACAGCTAAAATTGCATTTTGTAAAATCTCTCTCGTCAAAATATTATACATAATAATGATTTTTTGACACCTACAAAGTTATTTTGAGTTTCACACAAATGCACCTTATGTCTCAGAATTGAATAAATTAAGTTGCCCATTTTGAATGCGCCATATAGAATTCAACAAAATTGAATTCAAATTTGAAAACGGTAAACAATTTGTGACAGTAAATAGAATCGCAGGAAGGTTAAAGAATGAGTGTTTCGTGAGCACGTGATTAAATAAAATATTTGTATCATATATATGAATATATATATATATATATATATATATATAAGAGACGTATACGCATACGGTGTTATATAGATATTATAAAGAGAATATACAGGCGTAATATTGTACAATATTATATATAATATGTATATATCAGTCAGGCAACCGGTGCTGAAAAAACAACAGTGGGTAAAAGTAGTATTGAAATGCAATCGAAAGTGATAGTATATACAGGTATAGGTATAGAGTATAGAAGAATGGTCCAAAAGACACAACAGCCATAGAGTATAGATATAGAGATAAAAGTTGCACGTGAAGGATATACTCAAGACGAGAGAATATTCACATTCGAAAACTGCGATTATAGTAAATGCTGAAAATTCTAAAATATTTCATGTCCCACATCAGCATCAGACAAATTAGTAGAGTCAAACCTCAGTCCCTGTCCGCTCGGTCCCTGTCTGAATTCGGTCGCTGTCCGGTTCCATTTTACAGTTCCTGTCTTTACGAAAGTGCTGTACAAATACGTTACGAGTACCCCGCGATTATTTACGTACCAAACCCAACCTCCACCCATTTAACTAGCATGATCTTGCAAACGAATCTAGTCTAGAGATGAGTACTGGATAAAATTTTCGTGAACCACTTTTTGCAAGTGATCGCGAAAATATAATTTGTCGTGTAGAAGCTGACGAAAAGAAAATTCAAAAAATTATCGCTGCTCTTGTTACATTGGTTTCTACAGCCCTGTTTCATTGGTAAAAAACTAGTCACGTGATCTTCGGACATTTATATCGGACTCGTCCCGGCGACGGGCAGGGACCGACGTTTGACTAGTGTCATCATCCGTACAGCCGTAAACGTTAGTCGCACGGCGCCTTGTTATAATCTGCTGAAGCGGTCGATAGGTGGAAACAAGATTAGCAGAATTAGTAACGCCAGTAGAAATCCCATTAGTTACAGATTGCTAATTAGAGTCTCAACTGACCAATGTACGAAAATTATTCCAGGCATTAGCACAGTATACACAGCTCGTTTCCTTTGGCTCGATAACGCGCTGTGATATATAGGTTATCCATTGAAGAATTGAGAAGTTGGCCCATGACGTCACAAGAAGTGAACGACGGATGCACAAAACAAGAATTAATCGTTACGATACTAGCCGGCAGGTGGCTTAAACGTTGTGACGAAAACCGTGTTTGCAACGTGCTAATAGAGCTTCAAAAATTGTTTCAAGACTATCGCACCGTTTTCGATGCTTGCATAAGGCACGACCCGAAAATAGACATTTTGATTTCGTACTGAAGGTAGAAGCTTGATAGTTTGACTAGAGAATAATTGTTATCTACGAGCGATAGAATATTACATACGATTAATATATTTACACACGTATATCATAGGCAGGAATAAAGAGACAAAATTAGAAGATACAAAATACGTGACACATAATTTCAAAACAAAAACGACATACGGCAATTGATCTCGTCGGAGCCGTCGCGGCATTGCATCCTGCCGTCGCAATGCATTTTAATATCTTGAAGGCATAATCCATCATCGCATCGGAAAGTTCCGGGTGGGCATTCGAATACTACAATGCATTTACAATCTCTTATCAGAAACATGCCTCGCACGATACGCTACTATAATCTATTATTACATCATTATTGTATCGCTACCCTTGCCTGTTTCCAGAGACAGTATAAAAAGAATACAGTACACGTGAGTACAAGTCTAAAGGGATGTATTTCGAATTGCGTGCATTTGGGGGGAAAAGAAAAGTTTTTTTACTTTCATCCTTTTCGCCATTCAATATTCACAAGGTACGCGATTCATAATTGTAACAAAGGGAAACGTACTCCGAGGTACAAATACGATGTTATAAAACGTCACTTGAGATACATGCGAATAAATAATAGAAAATTCATTATCGGTGCAGAGTACCGAAAGCATTCCCGTGTATAAACACAATGAATTAATCGCACAGAGGACAGACAGGATGAATCGTAAATAAAACACGCGGGACATATTTCGGTATTTTCATACTGGTTGGTACAGTAACACGTGCAAAAAGAGAAGAAAAAAAACAAATGAAAAAGAAAAATGTGACGATCCGATTGAAAGTTTCTGATAAAAAGATTGCGCAACGTGACGCAACCTAATACTCGAATCGTATAGATCCCAATTCTAAGAATATCCATAATCAAGGTGCACCATACGAGTTCTTCTTCGCTTCGTAGTCAAGCGATAAAAAAGGATCCATAATATCAATCAGGAAAGTCATTATTATCAGCAAGCAGGACAACCGATCTCGGTATCACTCAGTGTGAATGTATATGCTGAATATCTGAATTATCACAGCGATAGAAAATAATCGCGGTCACAGGCAGGATAAAAAATTCAGCTTGATAAAACGAAAGCATGTACGGTATCATAGTTACCACATAGATGCTCATCGGAACCGTCAGGACAATCCCATTTACCATTGCACCTCTGATTCTCCGGAATGCATTCACCGCTGGTACATTTCCACTCGTCAGGAAAGCAGTTGGCTTTACGTATATAGACAGACACGAACAAAAGCTCATAAGAGGAGGCACCAAAAGAGGGGTGTTTCGGCGTTTTGGAAAATGATCGTCAAGAATGTGGTGCCGATAGAAGGATGGTGAAAGGTGGGAAGGTAAGAAGGAAGAGAGTAAGAAAAGTTTGGCTGACTGGCAGAGCGCGCAGTATTGGATTCCCATAAAACGAAGGAACGAAGTCACGACACTTAATCCCAAATACATCTCACGTAGAGTGGATATCGACTACTGGTAAATTCAAACATACGGCCAATCGGTAAGGATGTAAGTGTATCTACGTTTTCGTCGGATACGTATACCGATGGTATACGACGTTAGGTAATTGCTAGGTATATAATGATTTTCTAAAGATGCCAATGGAAAACAGTGCGAAATTACGAGCAAAAAAGAAACGTTTTCATCCTCGCGAGAATATCGTATAATCTAGCGCAATTTTATTTTCCGTGTAAACTTGTGCCAGTAACCTTCCGAACGTCGTTATGTCATTTCGTCTAGAGCTTGGCTAATTATCGTCCCACGCCGATGGACTTGGTGAAAAAAATTTTACTCGACACTTGCATATCGGATAGAAGCTACTGCACGCTTTCCGTGCTCAAGACCCGACAGGATAGGTGTGGCTGCTAAGAATAGACGGATAGGGGTAATTATCTTTGTTTATATAGGATAACAGAGGGTTTCAAGCTCTTACCACAACCCCTCTCGTCGCTGTCATCACTACAGTCGAAGATACCATCACATTTTTTATTAAGCTTCAAGCACGTGCCGGAATCGCAACGGAATTCCGTCCGCGGGTCGCAACTGCGTGGCTTCTCCGTTACCTCGTCTGGTGGTGATAGGTTTACATGCACAAATAATTGCGGAAAGGAATATAAAAGCACATCGAGCACTCTTAAGCAATACGAGTATACGTGTTTGGTAATAATGGTGTAAGGATAAATTTAAAAAATACATACTAACGTAAAAGTCGGAAAATACAAATCAGAGGGGCAGACGAGCATTCTTGTGGTATCGAAGAAAAAAATTGGTTTTGAAAATTTCACGCTATCAGTATGAAATCTGGTACAATGACGTAGAGACAAGATCTAGACACTTCAAGCATTGGATGGAAAGCAAGTGATTCTTGGGTGACAGCAGCAGCAAGCATGACGGCATGATGATTACAACATGACAATGATGAGTATTAATGACGACTACAACAGCGTTGCGCATGATGATACGGTTTTTAGCTTTCGATATTTTTGTTTGTTGTATAATCAGGAAAATCAAGAGAACTCTTGGTAGTGTCATGCGTAATTTTCTTGCAGCATCCACTAAGGGTCCAGCTTGACTTTAGCTGACTATTATAATCTGATTCTTCAGAGTACATGGTATCATGAAATACTTGAGCCTTCGAATAGTCAGAATTCGGAGATTCAAATTTACGGATTTAATGTGACGGATCAGTACGCAAAAAATGCAAAAAAATTTCAAAAAAATCGCTCGCAAGAACAAGTCGATGCTTCAAAGGGTTAATAAATGCAATGAGAGCATGAACAAATTTTGAATGAATATTAATGACCGTCACCATGTAATCTCAATGATCAGAATTTTGAAAAAGCAATGGGAACACAAAATGGCGTACTGGTAGCCGGTCTGCTGTGTACATTCGTTTCGTTAACCGATAGACAGCCGTCCTCGTCGCTGACATCTGAACAGTCCAAGAATCCATCGCACCTGTAGATGGCCTCGATGCACTTGCCTGTCGCGATGCACTTGAACTGCGTAGGTGTGCAATCCCGTTCTGTTTACGTCATGAAATTCGCATAAAACACACTTATGAAGCTGAAGCCACACAGCACCGGGACAATGGGTTGAGGTTAGGTATGACGGCGATACGTCGTACAAAAGATTCCTATCGCAAAGGGATACGAGGAAAAGGAAAAAGAAAATTCCTATCGAACGAAATGCATGTGAGATTTACGTTGGTAAATGCAAGCAAAAGTAAATTTAGAGATAAGATTCATTATCAGTGATCCAACAGTTAAAAAAAATTAAGACCTGATTATTTAATTTTTTTCATTGAAAAAAAATAACCTTGACACGGCTCTGGTATGATACCCTCAATTGTACTTATGGCTCTGAAAATATATGCTGATTAAATTATTGACCTCGCACTTAAATACGTATACTAACGAGCCATTCGCGACGATGACCGAAGGCCAATAGTTAATTAGTATGAGACATTACAACCGAACAAAACGTTAACAAAGGAATTAGATTTCCAGTGTTACGATATTCCATGTACGAATAAATCAAATAAAAAAAAAGTTCACCCGATCTGGACCTCTTCGCGAGATGAAAAAAATGTAAAGATCGAACAGATTTGTAAGCGTGAAAATTGAAAAGTCCGTTACGAATCGCAAAACGCATTCTCGCTAACCAGATGCAAATTGGCGAACGATACTCGGCTATTAACTTCTCATAAACCCTCTAATGACCCTGCATTATAAAACCATTTGTCAAGCCGCGCCGTAGTCCAACTCCCTTTTTTTCTCCCTTCTTTCCCTTAAACTTCCAGCAGAGCCAAGTCAGATTCCTTGGCACTGGCGTTCGTGCTTTCTCATGAATACATAAGTTTTCGCCATAGACGTTAACTGTTTTACAGACCTTTAAGTTCGTACTGTACGCGTAGGCAACGTATGTTATTTCATACAGCTGTGTTTATTCTCCATTGTACTATTACGTGCAACGACCGCCAGGGTGTGTGGAAGTGTTAACCTGACGTTGAAAAATTCCACGTTCCTTAGACAAGTGATACTAATAGCGATGACGATTGGAACGTGGGTCGCAACCTTCTCTAAGAATTTCAAATTAATTCGCGAGTACGTTATACAGCCCGCATAACACTTTACACTACTTGACCATTATAATTGTTAGATTGAAATTGTTCCGTACGCGATGGTAACGTCAGTCTAAAAACTTTTTTGTTTTTCATATATGACACGCGAGATCGGCTGCTTTACTTAACGAGGGAATGTTCTAGATGGATATTTAAGAGAATACATCTCCGCAAGCATCTACCAGGATATAGATAAAGTAGATAGATGAGATAGATAGATAGATAAACTAGATAACGAGATGCTTGTACCGTCTGCATCTAACTCTTTGGATCATTTACGAATAGCAGGTCAAAAGGGATGGAACCGTATTGGACTTGGGGTGGGGGGGGGGGGGAGAGGGTCATAAACTATACAAGATACATTACTGTTAGATATGAAGGTTGAAAAGTTTCGGTATGTTTCACGCTGATTACAAAACTCCAGATTTTAATACTGTACAAAACTGTCACGGTCAGCATTCAATATCGTGATTTTATTCGTAGCATTTCCGTCATGAATATTTAAGGATTTCACAGAAACTTTTCGATTTTCATGACGCGATCGTTGGACCCGATATTAAGTTGAGAGAAGTTCATTGATTTAGTTTACGAAAGAATATGATGTATGTACATGTTCTTTTTTTTTTTAAGGTTAGACAAGCAAATTGGGCCCAACGTGGTAAGCACTGTAATTATCCGGAAACAAGCAAAGCAGGGAGATTCGTCAACAGAAAGAAAAAATGAAAATTTGAATAATTTTCTAATATTATCGTTTCTTCTTTTTACAATCAATCTTTATCGTTATTCAAATCATTCATTTGTATATGGACCATAAACTAATCGAAAGTTGTTTAAATCGTTTTCATTTGGTGTGTCTTTCTGATGCGAAAATCAAGTCAAAAGGAAAGGATTTATATACCGCAGTGAATCTCGTCGTCTGCCTTGGGGCAGTCGTCGAATCCGTCGCAGACCGAGCTCTGAGGAATGCAAGAGCCATCCCCACAGGTGAAGTCCATAGAAGCGCACGGGGCCAAACCTACGGGGCCCAACGGTAAAATATACCCTTGTAGTTCTCAATCGTCATATCCTGTTGCGTATCTCAATATTCGACGTTCAAAGGTCATATGGGATACCATTTTGGATCTTGTTTAAACACTTGCTACTCTTGTGTCATGGATGGTAAAATTGCGAACGGGTCGAATATTGAGGTTAGGATCTGCGATTGGGACTAAGCAAGGCAGAAGCTATAAACACAGAAACATTTAAAGCAGGTTAGGCACAGTTTATAAGTGAAGTAATACGTTCAAAGCTCCTGTAACTCCTTGTTCGAATGACGTTTTTTCTTACAGGTGAAGAAACTTAAGCGCTTCTAACATTTAAAGCGTACGTCTGTAATATTGTAGTTTTCATTTATGTACAGTATAAACGTGACCAGTGTAGTACAGTTGACAGGTATGATGAGTTTTCGTTGTAGATAAAAACATGAACATGAGATGAGATGAGATGAGATTGTGAGATACGATTTCAATGTTGAAAGAAGGTGAGAATATATTTTTATAGATTTTAATATTTTTTTTATAATCTCAAATCTAACAGCCATCTTGGCTAACTCTTCGAGTTAGTTGAGTTGATACGTTACTATGATGTAATTTTACAAGAGTTCCGCAATGCAGTGGGAAGTCGTAACTCTAACATGGAAACAAGTTTACAACGCCTTGGCGATAATTTTTAACAGCTGATATATTACTTTAGTTTATTACTACTGCACGACAATATTGCGTCTTGAAATTTCTCACCGTCTTTCATATATCTTACATCTACAGGCCCCTTTCAAGCAGGGACCTATCGATCATCAAGATATCCCCCCCCCCTTATTCTACGATTCAAGAGAAAAAAAAATACACGTGAAGATAGAATAAAAAAAAAGCGTTCACAAACATTGCTTAAATTTTATAAACCTACGTGACACATATCTATACTGCATCTATACTGTGTCTTGTAGAAAGTAAAGACTGAAGTTGCCCCGTGCTAATGGCTTTGCGCGTTTCTTTCTAAAGGTACTGTACCTTTGAAATGAATTACTGGATTCGCACTGGATCTTGGTGCGAAAACAAAAATTATCTAATATCAATCGCGACACCTTCAGGTCTCTTGCTTTCAATGTGACACACTGTAAGTACAGTTAAAATTAAAACCATAAAGAACATAGAGGCAGAAAAAGATATACATTTGAAATTCCCATTGCTGAACGTAACGAATCAACTCCGAATTCGCAGTTTCATTTGGAACCGTACATATAGACGCAGGACAATTACTCGGCAAGAGTTCATTTTGCTTTGTAATTTACCCAGAGTTCCCCACACATTTCTATCAGCCATAAACAGCCGTTTGTATTTATACAGCAGAGAGGCGGACGACACATGGACCCGCATTGTTGCTTGATTTCATTTTTTTGTACGTTGTCTACCTGTGTACTCGTTCCTCTTTTGGCAATCCTCCTCGTCCCTTCCGTCTTTACAGTCTTGTTTCTCATCGCAAATTAAATTTTCCTCGCGGCACCATCCATCACAACTAAAATAGCCACTTGGGCACTTTAACGACGTTGTTGCAACAATGGAAAGATTTTCTTCAATCGACAGATCATTATTTGGATCGTTGTAAAAGGTATCCAATTCCTCGATGTATTCGCAAGATTCCGTTTCGTCACTTGCATCGGTGCAATCTGCAATACCGTTGCATACAAGGTCATCGTCGATGCACCAGTTATCGGATTTGCAGTAATGTTGATCCTCGTCACAACCGTGCGATGTTTCATCTTCATCAGTTGAATCTTCGTAATGAGATCTGTAAAGTATTTTCTCGTCTGTGGTTGTTTCTTCGTGAATTGGTTTTATCGATGATCTTACACTGATATCATCTTCTGTACTACTTTTGAAAACATTTGGAACCTGGGTGCTCCAGATATTTTCTGTTGTGGTACCAACTGTGTAACTAGACTCCGTGCTATCTTTCTTGTCGTTATCAGACCAAAAAAAGTTAAAACCCCAATCATTGTTCTTGTTGTTATCGGTATCGGACGTTTTCTCGTTATTTGTATTTCCAAAATTGAAAAAGTTTAATTCAAATGATCCTGTTGTGCTGCTTGTGACATCTGTATTCTTGTTTTCCTCTTTATATGCATTTTCTAGGCTGTCATCGATTTCATTATTGTTCTTTGTACCTTTGTCTTCCTCGCTATCTGTATCTTCATTACTCCCAAGAAACCAGTTTATATCTGTTGTTGTTTTTTGCTCTTTGCTTTCTTGAAATTCGTTACTTTCTGCAGACGCGTCACTGCTAGTAACTTCGGTAGTCGTAACCGATTGCGTCACGGTACCTGAAGAATCATCGTTGACCGTAGTACTGATAAGAGAACTTTCTTCCTTATTTTTTTCTTGGGAATCAAACGGATCAATATTATTATTATTAAGTGTCCACCTTGACTCACCTGATTCAGAATTCGTGGTGGTTTCAGCAGAATTTATAAAATTCTCTTGAGTGCTTATGCTAGTTATTTTCGATTCTTCAGTGTAGCTTAAATCATTTCTCGATTCATCGTAATCATCGTAATTAGATGTAGTCGTGAATATTTTGAAATTCTTATCTACGCTTTCACTCAAATCAGTTTCCGATTTATGGTGCTTCTTCTTCTGCTTTTTGGATTCGTGCTTGGAATGCTTTTTAAAATTAGTTTTTTTTCTACTTTTATCACGAGTATCTACCGAATCTCGTCCTATCTCATTTTCTTTGGATCCCTCAAGCGTTTCCTTGGACTCCCAAAAATATAAAGAGTTTTCATTAGAAATGTCATTCTCTTTAGATTTTGAAGATGACACATCCAAGAAGGAACTATCTAATCCCCCAGACTTCTCTTGAGACTTTGATACTACATCCATAGAATCTGATTCTCTACTCGAATCTTTAGTGTTTATCTTTTCTACTGATTCGATCAAGCCAGAATCAATATTGACACTGGAATCTGTAGCGGCTCCAGATTTTCCCATATGACTTCCAAATTCCATATCTGTTTTCTCTTCCGACGTGTTACAATTTAATATACAATCGTCCACTTTTTCCGTCAATGAAGTCTGTTTGACAGTCGTGGAATGTTCATTTACATCTATTTTACCTGTTTTATCAAAATCTCGAGTTAACATGACTTTTGATGAAATCGATCCACCCTCAGGAGCAAATAGTAAAGATTCGACGGGGACTTTTCCATAAATGTTACGTTCAGTAGTTGGTAGGGTGAACCTTGACCCATACCTTCTTGTTATCCCGTTATGTCTTATAGGGTAAGTTGTTTCTTCTTGTCTAGCAGATTTGGACGAATTCTTCAAAAAATCGTACACTTTCGTAGCGGATGTAATCAGAGGGATAGAATATTTGTTTAAGTAGTAACTTAGTTTGCTGCCATTTCTTATCAAAGGGTATTTAGTAACTTTAGCACTATCATTATATGAATTAATGTCATCAATCTTGTTTTCTTCATTGTCAAATACATTCACCTCCTTCGACGTATGCGTCTGATAACGTTCAAACTTACGTTCGTCGTCGACATTTTCATTATATGGATCAATCGGTATCAGTACTGATCTATGGGTTGTACCAGTAGACGACGGCGTGAGATGTTTCAAGTATCTGTCAAAGTATCTTGACGCTTTTGGACCAAGATTCAATTTATTTGTTTCCCTGTTTCCCATATTTTCGTGCACTTCTTTTTCTTTTGGATTAACGGTAATACTAATTACAGAGGACGGTGTAAGATGAGACAAGTGTTGTTTGAAGTAATTTACAAAATTTTTTTCGACTTTAGGAGCGATCGATTTTTCCTTTGATTTTTTATCCAAATCAAAAGTCTCCACGTCGTCCTTGGGCGAGTGCGTTGTGTTCTTCGTCCGTGATACTTTTCTCCTCTTGATTTCCGGAAATGCCGCAGCAATCGCATTCGCCAATTTCCGACCAGCGAAAGTCTCCGAATCCATCCTATTGTCTATTGACGTGACGTTCGATTTTCGATTGGCACCTTTGCGCGTGCTTTTTCGAAAACCGGCATTCCTCGTTCGATTAAAACGTTTCGACGTAGCAAGCTCAGGGAAGGCGTCGAGGACATGTCGCAATTTCGTCTTATCGTTATTGACATTCGATGATCCGATTTTCGTGTCCTTAACATTCCTACCGGGTTTCGAATACATTGCAAATATCCGCTTAGAAGTATCGCTTTCCGACAATTGGCCCGATCTAGAATCAGCCTCTTGTTTCGTGATGTTCCCGAACCTCGCAGCATAATAATGATTCCGCCTCGCCGAGTTTTCTATACGATGATCGACGAAGATGCGTGAGAAAGAAAGAAAATACATGAATAATGAAGTATAAAGAGTGACGATGAATGAACCAGAGAAATTCGTCATATCTTCACCAAACCGTAAATAAATGCTATAAAAAAAAAAAAAATTTTTATACTAAAAATTCTTCAATCTACCGTAAAACGTTAAAGTTACAAAAAAAAAGCCTAAAATAACACGGCGCTCATGAAAATCCACGAACTAATTAGTGCAAGGAAATATCGATATCAATTGACCGTACAAATATTCGAATGATCCAGTGCACGAGTGACTGGACTGTAACAGTGTCTGTTCACGGCGCGGAAGCCGCGCAAAATAGATGCTGAAGTAGAAAGAGCCTCAACAAGAAGAGAACATCTTGAGTCTAGGTGCTTGAGGGTGATTAAGGTTCTTCATCAGCGCCAAGTCAGTAGTACTTGATGTCCACGTGTACAAGTACGTGTCTAATTTCTAATAGATTCCAGGAGGATATGACGTAGTCACCAGAATGCTCATACAGTATGTACGAAGGTGCATGAAATCGTGTGTGTAAGGATCGAAGTGATGGGTAGAAGGGTACGTGTCTGAAGTCTAAAGTCGGAAAATCTAAAGTCTGAATGTCTGAAGTCTTGAATGTCTCTACGATTGTTGATGGCATAGTTACCGCAGTCTTTCTCGTCAGATCCGTCGGGACACTCGTTGACACCATTGCACTGCAACTCGTAGTTGATGCAGCTTCCGTCACTGCAGCGAAACTCCGACGGCGCACAACCTGCTCCACACAAGGCGCACACACCGCACTGATAAAGCTGATAAGATACTAGCCCAGGAACCGCTTCCCGGGATGGGAGGAGGAGCAAGTCTCGATTTAAGGGAAACCCATAACCTTTTCAATGTAAACTCTGTAGCGGGTGTATTATTACGATCGATCGATCAATGCTTACTGATCGATCGATATCGGTTATTAGCCAAAGTATTGCGGATGATGATTAGCGATTCGCAGCCATGACAAAGCATACTATGCGACAACATGGAACATGGCGATAATGAGACGCGAGGCAATAATTGGGATGAAAAAATATTTTTCAAATTCTTTTAACCTCCATACCGATCGTCATGACGACTTTTGGAGTGATGATTTGAGGAAAAATCATCCTGCTGGAATTTTATTCGCGATTATTGGGGTTTTGGAATTTTATGACTATCGACACTTTTATGGGGGGAGGGGGGGGCGGTGGCGATGGAGCGGGGGGAGTCGCGCAAAAAAAATAGAACGATATTATGAACTTTCGGTCAGGGTTGAAGATTGGAATATCGAAAGGTACGCCGAGCGTGACCGAGGAGTATCGAGTTTCCCGAGGTTTTTCGTACGCTGCCTAGACTGCAATCTGACGGTTGTTTCTTTTCATTTTTTTGGGGACTTTTTTTCCAAACCAAGAAGAACCTCGAAACTGTATAACTCGTGTATACTCGAATTTTGTTCATCAAAATATCATTCAGGAGGTTATGATAAATACCTATATTAACTTGGATTATGAATATCATGAAAATATCCTGAAAGTCTTATTATGAAATTCGCGACATAGCTATGCGTATATATGAATGACATTTTTAATCGTAAAAATGTAGGTACATCAAAAATTCCCTAGATTCTCAGTTATACGAATCTCTTTAACACGATAGTCCCAGTCTGGGCTATCGTTGTAATCAAATGATCACCTAAAAATATATTGTACGAAAAAACTCTATTAAAGGTATTAATATGTAAAGGTACATTTTCCTGTGATGATTCAGTAAACTCACCGCATTGACTCTCGTCTTCTCCATTACGGCAATCCTGTACTCCGTTACACCTTTTGTCGATGCTCAAACAAGTTCCATCGATGCAACGATACTGATCGCTACTACATGTTGTTACTGAAAGTACAAAAATCATGGGAAATATTATTCAAGAGGTAAAGTGTCCATTGAAAATTCTTTGATAGATCCTCGACGTGTTTTCGTATGAGAGCAATGACGATGAAACAATACCAGAGGAGGATGGGAGAGATAGAGAGAAAAAATAAATAAATCAAACATTTTTTATACCATTACAGTCACGCTCATCGGAATAATCTGAGCAGTCGTTGCGTCCGTCGCATCTTGCACTTTTGCTGACGCACGTTCCGTTTGAACACTCGAACTCATCCGGTCTACACCTCGCTGTAGGATATTCGGGGATGAAAAAAAATGTTTATGATTAAAGGATATGCAGTCGAGCTGATGAAAAGGGAAATGATTGTGATTTCAAGAAAAGATCGAAAAACTATGTCATTGATGCTATTTTTTGATAAAATTTAAAAAATAATTGATAATCGTGGAAACCAATTATTCGGTAGAAATAGAGATGTGAATTGGAGTTCTTAGAGTATCTTTAGCGATTCTGAATGAAATATTATTAATCCAGATTAATTTCTAAAATAAAAATAGACTCGAAATTCATGATTGATCTTGTAGATCGTCAAAATTATAATCTAGATTTGTATTTTTGTCGAACAGACTATCGAATTATTTTTCTATTAGATTAGATTCCATTCTGTCAAGTTTCTCATTGCACGTTAGATGCAATCGGAGAGTAATTGATATCAACCAAAGACTTTATTAGAGAATTGCGAAACTGTATGAACTTTATGAAACTATGAATTTCGTAAAATTTTTGATTTCCATTGACGTGTTAATAGCAGAGTAAAATTTTTCAAAAGCTGTATGCTTTTGTACTAGGTAATCGCCTAATTATTAACGATTCTGATAACGAGTCCTGATGATACACCTATCAGGTGAACGTAAATAAATAATTCAAATAATTGCCTTAATCGATAACCTAATCGACTATGAAAAAAATTTCAACACGCAGTATTCTTAATTTTACCTTCCAACTTAAACGTAAAACGACTGTGTTCCCGCAAAACTGGCTTCGGAAAGTAAACGACTAATACAAGTTGCCTTAAAGTTTCGACGAAAAAAAAAAATTGAATTCAAGACTCAAATACAGAAAACAAAAAACTTTAAAAGTAAGAACCTGTATAAATATTCGATGTCGATGATTCGTAACAGCAAATATTCTCATTTTCTACCTATATTCGATTGGCAATTAGAATATATATTTGTCGGGTGACTCATTAGCATTGAAATTAAAGAGAAGATTACCCCTGAGAAAACTATATTCTACCCTATGCACAATTGCATACGAATCTCGTACGGCGTGATTGATACGAAATTGGATTAAAGGTAAACCACATGCTCGAGCAACTATTAAAAATATTACTGAGTTACGCATAATTCCAATACGTGTGAGTCTCTTGACCGATTTGCAAATCATGCCGTTACCTGATGCAAGTGCATATGCAGTATGCGTCGGTCTTCCACAAACCGTCTATATAGATATATCAGTTAATATCATATTCCCGCTAAGGTGCGTGTTCTTTGTATTACGTATATCAATACTTATTGTAAGGTGTCTTGGCCTGTTACAGCCTTAATATGTTGTTAATGGTGATTCGTACTGTGGTTGTTCGAACAATCAAGTTCGTCCCGACTATTTTGACAGTCCCTGTAGTTGTCGCAGCGCCGACTCATCGAGACACAGTATCCAGGTTCGCATTCGAATTGGTCAGACCTGCATGCTGTAAGAATTGCATCGCTGCTAACTTTGATGTAGAAACAGACACGACATAGCCTAACGATTAGGATTGAAGTAGAGAAGAAGAAAAAACGTCCATAATATCCGTGACCTGAAGACGAACAAATTAAGACGTGACAAAATCAGACCTTTGACAAGAAATCCATCTTTGCTTTTAGAGAGAAAGAGAGACACATTGTCACTTGACAAAAGAACAGTGTACCAGGTTTCGCGTATGGTTATTGAACTAGAGGACTGAATAAGGACGTGCAGTGGACGACAAAATGGCGGACGAGAATGACGCCAAGAACTGGGTTGGATTTGAGTATTTTATAACGTGAAATTGCTCAGCCGACTGCGAGTGGAGAATTGATTATCTACTGTTTATTCGTAGACATAATTGAACGCGTTCGGCAAGCTCACAAAAGCACGCGAAAGCACATGTAAATGGGTAATGACTCATTACTAATAAGAGAGAGAGAGAGAGAGAGAGAGAGAGAGAGAGAGAGAGAGAGAGAGAGAGAAGCAGATAAGAATGACACAGAGTGATAAGTACAATCGTGAGAATGATATGAGAGAACTTGAAGAAACGAATAAAAGCATCTCTGCTTTCAATTCGATAAGATCAAGAAAGCATATACCTATCTAATTAGACATAAGTAGATATGAATGAGCCATAAAATTAATATACCAAGGAAAATAAAAAATCTGAACAGTTTTTCAATAGAAGAAGACAGAGAGACATATATCCAGCGTGAAGCGAGTGTCCAAAGGTTTTTCTTTTCACATACAAATAGGATATTGTGAAGACGTGTCCTTATTTCTCTTATTATAATTCGTATCTAAAAATTGTACTTCCTTTATCTTCATCTCTCTCTCTCTCTCTCTCTCTCTCTCGTCAAAAATATACCATCGATAAATCATTCCTTTACCTCCTGCGGAAAGAAGCTATATTTTGCAGCGACATCACAGAACTTCGGCCGGAGGTTCCGACCGGGGGAATCCCACGTTAGGGGTATACGCATAGAAGTGACGTCACAGTACTGATAATAACAGTAGTAACAATGAGGTAATAGGTATAGACGTGGCACGAGACAGCAACAATGACACAACACGACCGAGAAGAAGGTGGTCTCAGAATTTGAACGTAGAAACAGATAAGGGTAGGAGCGAAGGCAGAGATATTTATAAAAATGTCCAACTTCCCAAAAATACGATGAACTACGACTTACGGCACTGTTCGTCCGAGTAATCTCCACAATCGTTATGTCCGTCGCACCTGAGCTCCTTTGCAATGCAGAGTCCATTTTTGCAATACCAGCTCGTCTCCGACGGGCATTCCTGATCGTCTTTTAGAGTCATGCGATTTTTTTTTTGTATTTACAGCATGTGTGTGTATGATGAATATCGTGTTTGTTTTTTCGTCGACGAAAATCGTCAATGAGCATGTGCGAAGAAAAGAAGTGTTAATTTTGACTGATAAACATGCTTAATCATACATACGGTTATAGGTGCAAGATTGATTAGGCGAGATAAGCGAACGGTTGCATGGACACTTTACCGGTCATTAGCACTGTTCACAGAAATGATTGATCTTACGAATATATATATATATATATATATACACACATATATACAAATACAAAAATTCTATTAAAAATAAATAAACTTCGGTAACAGCCTCAAGTACAATATAAATATACTCTTTGAATGCAACCGATAAAGTGTCAATTAAGATTAGGATTAGAAAGCATAATTCAATCTTAATTAAGTGTATCGTGCAACTGACTGTGCGCAGGTTACGCCTGCCCGCAAATCACCTACGCACTGACGTACGTAATAAATGAAGTATGTAAATTTGAAAAAGTGTCTCGAGTACGATTAATAAAATCGCATAAATAATTCACAGTTGGTAGTCGATCGAAGCAGAATATAATTGTATATATAGAAAATAAAGATAAAAAAAAGAATGTAAAATTTTTAATCAATCAAAACCATCCATTGTGTCCGATCGATTATTCCTAATAATTATTCAGCATACGTGACGTAACATTTATCGCTCGTAAAGACAGCACCTTGATTCGTTAACGAAATCGAGTGACGAATACTAATTGTATTGAAGAAAACGCACGCGGAAACTTTAATGCGTTGCATTTAGATGCAGATACTTCGGTGAAACATACGAAAGGAATTTCTGTTGAAATTCAATGAAGCCAAATATACCCTGTAGACACTTTAGTTGTCTCTTTAAGTTCTAGGCACCTTTGTGGCGTCAGGACTCGGTGACTATTGTCATGACAAAAAATTAAAATTATTCGCAAGTCACCTCGTGCGAATTATCATCGAGAAGAGAAGACCGTTATCATGCAATATGCATGAGACATATTATTTGGAAAGGACTGCACCTTCTGAATAGCTGACACCAACGAGTAGATGCCATTAGAATGCGAATGACTGTCGACGAACGTACAGCCGAAGATCGTTCGGTTACAGATTAGAATAGAAATGTACAAAAAATTGTTTATTAACTATTAAAGGATTGGTATCGGCGGAGAACTAAAAATGACGAAGAAGAAGATCGTTCGGTTACCGATTAGAATCGAGGTGTACAGAAAATTGTTTATTAACTATTAAAGGGTTGGTATCGGCGGAAAACTAAAAATGACGGCGACTGACGTTAGCGTGAATGCCTGAATAATTTTAGGGAGAATTCGACGAATGACGCGCACCGAATTAAGATTGGATTAAATCGAGTAAAACGTGAAATTTGTGACAGGAGCTGTCCGACGTTCGGCGTCGAGTCTCGGGAGATTAACGTCGGATTAAAATGCGGCCAGTTATTAGAGGGGCTAATAAACGTGAGTAAATTTCGTTCGGTCGTCGGGAGTACAGCTGCCGTACGATCGGTGGGATGTGAGATAAATACATTGAGGGATGACAGGGAGTGAAAAGAGATTAGAGAGAAAAAAAAGAGTGTCTGACACAAGTCAGAAGTTCCTAACCTAAAAGTCAAATTTTTCAACTATCACCCGTCAGCGTCGTTCGTGTGTCAACCACGTGGTAATACCCAGCAGCAATTCGACTATGCGACTTGGCAGCGAGTTACACAGAAAAGTAATATTTTTAATACGTAAGTAATACCGTCATTCTGCCTCGATCGACGAGACCCCAGGGTGAATTTCGAGAACTACATCGCGTCAAACTGACTGACTCAAATTTGACGTACTGTGTGGTTAGTAACGTGTATAGCATGCATACCACACTCGTCCTCGTCGGACAAGTCCTTGCAATGTGGTTCCCGGTCGCATCTCTGCCACGAAGGAATGCACTGCCTGCCACTTTTGCAAGACCACTTCCCGGCAGGACATTGGCCATGAACACGAGGACCTCCTGATACGTTATCGAGATCCTGTTCACTGGACACGTCCCAATAAGCTGGATCCTTGTAATGCGTTGTCTTGGTATAAGACCACGTGGGAATAATATAATTGACATCCCAATCCAAGTAAGGTACTGGGGTCCATACGGATGCTGCGCGTTGAGACACAATAGGCAAACCTTCTTATTAGAGAAATGTAATTTTTTTTTCAAAAGATAATTTCAGATAACGAGAAACCCGAGAGCGTCGAAATACGTGTAAAATTTACTGTTAGTAACGTAATCATGCTGAAGAAAACGTAAATTCGCAACGTTAAGAAAGATAACCACGTATGGTCCTGTCTCGTATGTACACGCATGCCTTATCGGCACTTAGCTGATATCTGTAATTCTCTCGCGTGTCATAAAATGACATATCCTATGTAACTGCGTCTTGTATACTTTCGAGCAAGCCTACGTGCCAGATTCAAAAAACGCGAACGTACACGCGTGCGAAAAATTCACAGGGATGATACGACCGGGCAAACAGTACGTGCGAAGGTCTCGCGCATCTCAGCTAACATCGTACGTACAAGCTATTACCGTCCACCTACGGGATAAAAACTTACGCATGCGATAAGGATAATTGCACGCACGCCGAGTCAGACGGCATTTCGTTGCGGTCTATATGTATATGTATATACAAAGGAGAGCAACCCCTGATCCTCCAAACGAATCTGCTACGCGAGTCCGTATCCTATAGGATCTTAAAAAAGAATGTCTACAGATTATTCAAAGTGAGTGAACGACAAAAAATATTTACATCCCCCCGTCCCTCCCCTATCCCGCTTTTCATGTCATTTCCGACAGACACGTGATCGGTCTCACGAAACATTTAATTTACCGCAATTTACAAGGCGCGCGTATATACAGTGCACTCTGGTACAACCGTGCACGTTGCAAGTGACATTTGTCATAATTTTCTCGAGCGTGTACGTCCGCTGGATCTCAATGGAAATAAGGTTAGGGCATAGCTGAATAGAGGAAATCCGAGTGCAACGTCCTTCTGGCTTGGCAAAGCTATCCTCAATGCGCGATGCGACGACCGCGATGTTACTGTTATGGCGATTATAATTATCGAGCTCGTCATAATGTTAGGCTTATCCATGATTAGTTACGGCGCATTCGCATGCGACTCGACACGCCGTGTCACGTTGACTGTAATAAATACATAACATTAATAGCATTACCCCCGTACAAATAATACGTAAATAATTGATACAGGTGTAGAAAACAGAGAACAAAAATAATAGTAATAACAACAAGAGCAACAACGATACGAACCAATAACTCGATATCACGAAAAATGCTTTACAGTCGTAAGGTATGTAAATCACGAGCGTATAGACACCCTCTGCTTTTTTTTGTAAGGCCCTAACCATTTTGCTAACAGCTGGATGATCGTCATGCGTATATACGAGATGTATGTATAATGGATAAGATATGTAATATACACCAAAATAGTATAGCGCAGCATAAGTAAGAGCTTGTACGGAGTCTACTACAAAGGCAAATATATATAGTCGGTACAAGCTAACGAAACAGTACATGTACTGTAGACACTGAGTATACGGTTAATGAAGCTCCCTGACTATAATATAAAGAATATAATATTACAATTACAAAAAAGCGAATAGTCTGATCTCTCTCGATAGAATGTCTTATCGGGTTTTTCTATAAGAAAAATAATAATGCTAAACTTACGCGCAGGGTGATTGTGCATCGTATGTGCTATCACTTGTACAGTTATGTATACAGGACACGTCACAGTGAAATTTAACCCTTTCGGTACTACTTCCACCCACTGGCGACAGCCACGAAATGTTCTCTGGGTACTGCTGTCGCCGATTGGCGGCGTCCTTGAAAAATCATATCGCGGAAAGTTATGACTGTCGCGGTCCGAATAAAAAGTTTAGTGTCAATCATACTTGAGATTTCTATGAATGACGCAAAATACGTTTCCGCGGTTTACGCTGCCCTGCGGTGCAACCACTCTTGTGGAAAACTTCCCCGTAACATGAATGTATAGCCGCGGCCAATTCCTTCG
Source organism: Trachelus iudaicus (assembly GCA_030142595.1). Classification (NCBI taxonomy): domain Eukaryota; kingdom Metazoa; phylum Arthropoda; class Insecta; order Hymenoptera; family Cephidae; genus Trachelus; species Trachelus iudaicus. Next base: position 3,557,612 of record JARQTH010000318.1, read on the forward strand.
TACCGAAAGGGTTAAGGGTATAAAATGACTAAAAAAAAAAGTTATCGCAAAGATACTCACGGCAGTTGATCTCGTCCGAACGATCCTTGCAATTGTATTCGCCGTTGCAGTGTTCACTGCTATCGATGCACTCGCCGTTCCTGCATCTGAATTGATATTGACTGCAAGCTGTAAGCAGAAGGAAGAGAAATGGATTAAGAGAGTGATAGGAAGACGAGGACGAGAGAAATATAATGAATTTCAAGTACGGTTAAAGAGTGTAAATCGATAATCGATGTTAAAACGGAAGTGACGCGTTCTCTTGTATTTTGTCCCGGGTGCTCGTGGGCCGGTCAAGTACATATCAGTAGGTACTAGAGTGAATGACGTCTAATTTGATTACAGGGTACGGTGGGTATTTAATATAAGTAGCTACTGCAGGGAGCAGCACCGAGAGGGAGATAAGATTTCAAAGGTCTTGGGGAGGGATTCGAGGTGGAGTCGCGCTTCAAGGAGACGACGTTAAACCAAATTCCTTCTTCCTTACGGGCGGGGGGGGGGGTGAGGGGAGGGGAGGGGAACTTCATTCGGTCGCGTATCCGAAACCTGGTCAGATCGTATTCGATCATTGAAAGGATCTGTGTACCTACGGTCCTTCTTGAGATATTTATGTATAGGTGCGAAATAGGTTTTGCCATTATGTGTCTCATTAGAATTTTAAGTGACTGTAGATTATGTAGAGAATATCGTGAGATGCTGTGGTCCAGATTCGGTTACCATAGGACGTCGACCGTAATTTTCATGGGAAATTGAACAACGGGTCGATGACTTTGAAAGCGGCGTCAGGTTGTGGTGCAGTTTGGTATGCTTTGATATGAGAAACTACTATTCAGTGACACTCTATCTGACACCAGTTATATATATGTATATATATATACACATACATAGATACGTATATAGAGGTGCCATTGGAAATCACATAAAATCATCGAATTCCGTCGGATCGTCGTCATGACAATCAGAGATCCATCCCATATCCGGCTTTAGAGCCGTATTCGCATTGAAATCTCACGTTACATCGCGATACGTGAAAATCTTGATTTCCTACCCTCGCAGACAGGACCCTGACAAGATCCTCTAGAATCTCTCACATCGTCGATCTCAGAAACATCGCATCCCGGCGCTGCTACGCGCCGTAGCGTGCTCTATAGTTATAACCACCTTGCGTGAGTGATATACGAGTCGAGCTTTTCGGAGCATTTCAATTCCTAAAGAGGTCGAAAGTGTCAGTTTAACCTCGAGCCGCTACGCGCGATACAAATGTCCTCGTTACCGCATGAAACGTGCGAGAAAAAAAAAGGGAAGTAACTAAATGGAGAGAGGGTGAGAAATGTAGGAGAAAAAAAAATGAGACACCACTAACGTTATTAGTGCCAGTGTTTCTACACGTATCGTACATATACGTATACATGGACTTAATTTCCTGGTCCACTTAGCAGATACACCTACAAAGTTATTGTACCCGCGTACCTAATCTGCGTATCGCCCGAAATATTACCTTGACCGATGGGCATTTCGAAATTTCAAAAATATTCGAAAAACAGTGGGACAATAAAAAAATGTATACCCAATTCAACGAATCCAGTCGATTGTCCGACGTCCCGAAGCATCAAAGACTTTTATGGGTGATTCACGAGTATTTGCTATTCTAAAGTATACTTCACGGATTATACCGTGAAAAATTGTTCTAAAGACGCAAAATTGAAGGAAACTAAATCTATATACAACGAATGCGCGATGTTGAAGTTTACATTGTTAGTTAACGTACGTAGCTGGTGGTTACATAGGGGGATGAACTTTCACCTCTATACCCGGACGCATGTATACACCCCGCATCACGCTAGGTTTCTGAAACCATAGACCTGTGAACACACACGGTACACTCTCGCACCCAACTGCCTACTTAATTAAGCTCGCACCGATAAATCGCATCATCCACGTTACAGCCAGGTTCGGTCAACTCCGTTCGCTGGGATATAATAAACACGTGGAGTTCAGATTGTTCAATCTGTGACATTTGATATTTTATTAGGCAAATATATCGTCACTCTACGAATACACTACATCAATTGAACCTCGGGCCAGGCAAAACTTCGACAAAGGAGTCCTTGTTGCAGGGACTGTACAGTATGGCTATGAGCATGGACGCATGAATGAAATCAAGATAAATTCGACTGTTTATCATTTCGTTGATGAACGAATACTTAATGCTATTTATAAGTGTTATTTCGTAATGAATGCATATTTCATTCGCAGAAGAAGAACAGAACTTGTTTTCATCGTAATATCCTTAAGCATCTCAGTAGGCTGCTACTTGGCCAGTGCCCGCTCGAATAGCACAGAGTTTCAAAGGAACCCACTAATATCACGTACTCGAGTGTACTCGACTATAGATTCTATAAATAATCATCGAGGAATGAATAATACAAAATTACACTTTTATATATAAACACAAGTCTATGGTATAACTACCCAATATGCACGAAGGCTAGAATCGATACGTCGGGCAAAGAGATATATTTGGAAAAGCAGAAGTCCGTAAGATTCTTCGGGAAGCCAAAGCCGGAGCAAGACTCAAGTCGATGACTGCGTAGGTTAAACGTGAAAGGAGGATAACGCCGAGGGGCAGAAGAACGAAATGAGAATAGGAGCGCAAGGAACACAAGGAAATACAGGGAAGGATGAGTAAAAGTGGTGGAAAACGTCGAAGTTGCGGGCAAACGCAATTTACCAACTTTTAAAGTTCATCCCGTTAAGATTAAGCAGCATAAAAGGCGGCAGCCCCATAAAAATGTATATCGTAAACACCGTCTCCGGGAACGCTTATGACTTCACAGTGAAAAATTCAAGGATAGGCGTAAACTACCTACCACTCGCGAAACGGGAAGACATCTTCGCAGATTGTCTTGGGAAAGTGTATTACAAGTGCTTCGTAAGGTCTTGGACGGTTTTTGCCTTTACAATTTTCTTTTTTTCCCCTTACCTGAGGCAAGAACCAGCGACGTCTTAAATGGGTACAATAGACAGAGTATGTACGTGTATGTGTATATATATAGATGTTCGCCAAGATGTCGATTGGCAGATTACATGTTGTTGGGACGTACATTTTTTTTACAGCAAATAAACTGCAATTAAAATCCAGTAAGGTGAGATCGACGACTGTGAGCTCGCAGCTTTATTAAATTAGCGCAGCTTAACGGCCGAGATTACGGGCGCGGTAAGGGAAGTATTAAACTTATCGTTATCATTATTACTATTATTATTATAGGCAACAGAGGTATTACGCGTGGCTCATTCGTCCCTTTATTAGAGCAATTACACGCGGTTACATAATAATTTAATGATTTCAGGCCTATGCACTTTCATTATACTCCAATCATGAAGAACGAGCCCCGAGTCGTGTTAACCAATCAAATCCATTTGATATTATACAGTATCGTGGCATTAATTAAAAATTATTTTATTAACGGAAACGCGATAAAAAAATAATCTTACTGAAATTTAATATTGAATATCGTGGCTACGTACGCGGCTATGGTACACTGAGTACATATCAACACAATGTGTATAGAGGTACTAATTATACGAGAAGCAACGTGATTTTAATGATCCCCGTAATGAATAAAAAAGTTTAGATGTAATTAGCGCATCGTTAAAATGACGAATTACACGATAGAAATTAATGTGTACAAGTATAAAAATGCATTATAGATTTTTCAATGACGAATTCCCGAAATTTCGATCTGTGATGTATCTTATTTTCTTATTATCTTATTTTCTCAACTGGACACCGATAACGAAAATTCGAGAACGTCACCTTCGTCCATGCATGCCAGGCGGCCGCCAGCCAGTTCCTTTTTCATCGGGAACTGACCAGCCGGTACGATCTGGGAGTTGAGGTAGAACAGTCTCGACTCCGCCAAAACGAGAGCTCTGACGGAACATATCAAAAGAGACGATAGCTTAACTTAAAACGGAGCAACTGATCGAAAACGTAACAGAACGAATCGAAACTATGAAATCGAAATCCCACGACAGATTCGAACACCTCGGTCTCAACTCAACAATAAAAAATCTTTCGAGAGCATCGGCGTAACTGTACGAATCAATCCTAAAGCGCAGCTTCTGATCAGGGTGACGACTCGAATGGAACCAGAAAGCGAGAACGTTATCTGAATTTGTAGCTGGAGTCGCGTTGTAACTGTGAGTCGAAAAATCACGTAACAATATATATATATATATATATAAATATATCTTATCAGTTGTCGGGTCGTTATTAAGATATTCCTCTATAGGAATTAAATGACCCAGGAAGAAGTGCAGCTACGTAAGTGAAACGCCCACCGTCTTCGTATAGGCTTTTGTAGATGCGAATTCGTAATGCGATGTTTGCGCAATTTTAACAGAGGTTGCATTTTTGCTGGTTTTACTGTCGCGAATATGATACAGTGTGTAGGTGGCGCCACTGCTACAAGGCTACGAAGATTGTAAGTGAAAGCACGTGTATACAGGACGAAGGGAGAGCGCAACACAATATAAAGTTGAGGATATTAGCATGACAAGCAGCCAGCATCAAATTGCTGGACCTAAAAGCCAGCGGAGAAAAGCAAGCGGCCCCTCTGCTAAATCGTCCATGCGCTTCTAATGGACTGTCGGCGGTACATTTATTGTCCGAGTCTTCATCCGCTTCGTCGACTCGGTGTATCTTTTATACGTGGTGAAAATTTTGGATTTACGAGATCGCGAGATTTTACAATCACGCTGATATAAATACCTTAGGTTATGAGAGCTTTATTTGAACGTTACGTAACGCGTGTTTGGTTAAAAATTATCACGTATGAATTTTAAGGTTATGTTTTTAGGCACTCCTCGAATTCGAACAGGTCGCTGAACTTCATATTTGCTATGAAATTTATTTCGTCAAAGATCCAAGATATAGTAGCTGACGCTTAGAAGACGACAAGAGTTCTTTTCCAAAGATTTACTTTTGAAAGACGCGGAGAAGCTGACAAAGTATGAATTTTTCGTATTTTCACATGGGAACAGATTAACATGGCCTGAGCCTGTCATTGCGGGCATCGGGTTTATCAAGGAACACGATGTGGACAATAGGTTATCCGCTCGAGAGACCCAGTTTAGTTAACATTATTGTCACATAGATGGTCGCGGTAATCCCTTTATAAAAATTAACGTCGATTTTATAAACGGATTTACATGAAAAATCACGTCCACATGCCCGGGCTGCTGGGATTTTACGTGCGTCCCCGTAAATCGTAACTCCCGCCTAAACCGCATACACTTAAAGCGTGTAGATGTGGAGCCATCTACATATCCCGGGAATTCGGCATGTTTTAAAGACCGATTTGCAATTTAAACGTCATAATTAATGACGCGCATCATGGCTTCCGATTACGTCCGGAAACGTTCGTACCGAGATAGACAATCGGTTGCCTCGACGTCCGGACGCTCTGTTGGAAGATCGAAAATACGATGAATATATGCTGTAAATCACAATAATTCGAAATTCGAATTGTAATAGCGAGCAAAGTCACTGAAAATTTTATATTTTTCTAGTCGAAATACTAAACAACCGAGTAACCCGTGAACCCAGATTTCCCAAACGTACAAAATATAAATCTCAAACAAGTCAATAATAAAAATTGAAATATATATATACATAAATATATATTTACATAAAATGTGACCCGTAAATTTCACGCCAATTCAATAAATCCTTTAACGAGATTTCAGTGTTCCCTCCGTCGCGCTTATTACCGCCTATAAAATCTACGTAATACGATAAACGCCATCTAGTGTGTGTACCCTGTGTCGCAAAACACGTGTACCCACTCCTCGACGTAAGAGACAGACGTTTTCAAAACCGACCAACTTGTCAGTCCGAATACCATAGCAAAATTAAGTTCCATTTTCATTTGTCTCTGTCGCTTTGATTCATACTCGTGCAACGACGAGTTCAATTATTCCGGACATTAAAGCTGTTACACAATCGAGCATTCCGCTACATGTCCACGTACACGGATCGCGTATGTTAGCATGTTCTTCAATCGCAGATAAAAAGGCCAGCACCGTCTAGTAAAATTGGTGGCGCTGATAGAATCCACGTGCACAGCAATACGTACTAAAGTATTGAATCTATATGCGAACGCGGAATCCGTTCCGTCCACACGTTAGAAGCACTCTGTACGCAATATGTATATCAACAGATCCCGGCTTATAAGGCAACTAGAAAGTAACCCGGTCGACCTCCTATACAATTTTTCCATGTGTCCATCGACAATGGTAGTCATGAAAGAGCCAAAGGCAGCCTACGATCGATGAGTAGATCAAAATACTTACGATCCCACGCAAAAATCATTAGATACGGTCCATTGTAAAGCCCCTTAAATAAATCTTTACCGGTGCCCCGAGGTATATACGAATTTGTAGGGAAAAATAACGTATTCATTCATAATGATTACAATCAGGCTCTTTCCTTATACAGATAACCGATACGTCGAATCGGTTGGTACCGCGCGAGATAAATTACGAATCAACGTTGCCAGACAAAGACATTGCGAGAAAGTTCGAGAATCGACCGTGTCAAGGAACGGCTGAGATGTTGTCTGACTCTGGGCGAAGGGAGCGACGATAAATTTTTCGTAAGGTACAGTTGTCCTGGAAGAAAAAAATTCAACCCTTCGGCCACCCCCGAGAAACGAGAACGGAAGGGATAACAAATTTGGACATACAATACGCGAATATGGTACATTGATTTAAATATGGAATGACGTTAAATTTTTTTTCCAGAGATTGGACTTTTTTCTCGCATCCCTCCTCTTTTTCCTTTCATGAGGGATTTCACAGAATTGTATCCTGCACGTATACCCGCACCACCCATTTTTTCCCATCGAGGTACGCGTGTCCGACAGAAACTCGTGTGCGTACATATGTTACGTATTCACGCAGGTGTACGTAGCGTTGGAAAATTTCTTGGCAAATTTTGATGGTCAGACATACCTTTTCTTCTTTACTCGCAATGAAAATTGCGCGTCTACTGAACGTTCCGAGGTGCCGAAGATATCCGTTGCTTTGTGAATCGATACAAGTGGAACGGAAATATCGTATGAAAGAAACAAGTCCTGTCAAAATAGATCTTCGAGACGTGTTTCCTGAGGAAGGTCATCCAGTTCAAACGTATGAAAGAGATAGGTAAAAAGGCATGGGAACATGATCAAAAAAGGACAGAGATGATCGAGATGCCAAGTGCCATTACACTGCCTACCAAAAGGACCAATGTGCTCAAGTTTTCGAACTTTTCCATACCATCCGTGAGTGCGAAGGAGACAGGATTATGGTTAACTACGTGCACAAGACAAATACAGACATATTGCTAGGGCTAAACTATTCGCCAGACGCCTTTCTTTCAGATTTCATCTATGTTTGTTAAATTGCTACGACTTTCGACTCATATTCGTTACTTTTAAAAGAACCGTGTCCCATCCAACCGATACCTTTGAACTGAACATCCCCCCAGTCCATACCACATAAAATACCACGTGCGTACGTATAAACTCTGGCACGTGCTCTTGTAGGTATTCCTAGATACAACCGACCGCCAATAACATAACCTCTCAAGTCCTACGTATTCACGTGAGTATCGATTGCCTGTGAATATTAGAAATTTCGTAAATTCAAATAAATTCCTAGCGAACAGCGAATACCCTCGCAGAACAAAGCGTAGCAATGTCTGCTTATCTTTCGATTAATCATCGCTTTAATTCCTCACGCAGCGGTAAGTAACCATACGTCCGCCCGTAAAGTACGCAGATATACGACGTAATATAAGATACTCGAATACAGAGAAGCACGTGTACCAACCCCCAGTAGAAATTCAATAACCAGGATATTCGCAGTGTTAAAGGGGCTTTACAGCTTAGGGGAATGTTGGTTACGTCGTATGCCGATAGTTGTCATATAAGGTTAGTAGGTTCTTAGGAGTTAACAGAGGACACATACAATACACGATGCTACATCAGACATACACTAGACTTTCTTTCGTCCTCAATAAACATACACATTTGGACTACAGCATAGCTCCGAGATCGAAGTGGCTCTTTGACACGGTAAACTACGAGAAGATTGGCCCCTCAGAGTGTAACGTATTTTCTTACTCAATTCTATACTTTCTTTCAAATTATACAAGACCCAACGTTTCCGAACAGCGTACTCGACACGTGCACCGAGTAAGTACGAAACGAACCAAATAATCTTCGCAGACACAACAAACTCTCGGGCTATCGGATATCAAGAACTTTAACATAGCCGCTATACCAAACGTGACGCAACTCAACGCGTTACAGAAACGCAAGGCAGATACACACCGCCGATAAAGCCGGCGACCGGGACTTCGAAGCTGAGCTATTACGGGTCGATCAATTATTTATTGACAATTTATTATTTGACGGTACCGTTATTTACGATACACTGAGGGGCACTTGCTGTCGATAAAGCACGATGCAACCAGCTACAACATACGAATATATTTGTATTATTATCTCGAATCGTCGGGAGGACATTCGTCTACGCTGAGGGATCCTGACCTAGCCTATCCTTTGTCACGAGAACGAAGACCCTCGACAGAAGGGCATCCTTAAATCAGATCCATCGACGGTAACCCACGTACAATGGCGATTGACGACCAATGACTCGGGAGCATGTGGATTCGTTTTCATGAGATTCATATAGATCTCTACTATTGTCATTATACACAAAGCACTATACAAGCCTGCAACGTACATATATATTTCCAGTCGCAAAATGTAAAACGCGGCTGAATGTCATCGCCATGGAACGCATATGCGGGTCGTGAGCAATGGCCAGGATGAGTTCATCAGGATTCGAGATGCATCATGGAAAAATGACGTCACATATTATGTAAGACTTTTTATATCAATTTGATATCTCGTCCTCGTCGCCTACAATGTGTCATCGTACGGAAAGTGACTAATGTTTTTTTTTTCATTTTTTTCCGCCCCTCCAAAACACCCAGACAAAATGTCTGAGCGACATTTTTCCTCGCAACGAAGAAATCAATCGATTTGATCAAACGCTCATGACATCGCATGCATAATGCACGACAATATAAACTCTGGCGTCCTCGTTCAATTATACGGCTACGAATTGCATAACGCAGCAAGAACGCTACGACGCTTCTCGAAACTATTTAGCGATGACACATCCACGCTGGTCGCAGTAAGAAAGCAAATATATGTATATGCCATAGACGACAGTCGTAACGCGAGTCTTACAGAACATTGCGATAAATAATATGAGAGCATCGAAGTAGTTAGCAGGATGAATTTGGTTAATTTTTTGCATCATTCTCCGAGAGCGTGACGTAATACGGTACAATTCTAACAATCTTCTCTTCTTCCCTCTGCCAAACTCATTGTACGCGCGTACCCGAGGAGCAAAGTTCCTAATGAGCTGACGACATATCGGGATTGACATCGCGAACGGTCCTTTCTTAACGAGGGGCGGGTTAAGTTGTCGAATGGCATTTAAATTGGCCAAGGCTCACAGTTCTGAGCTACTTTATAAAATAATTCCTGGTACGGGCGGCGCGCGCAGAATAAAGAGTGCCGATCTCAAGTGTCAGACAGAACGCTATGGCGTCGCTGTAATAATCTCGAAAAAATCAAAATGAAGGTACGCAGACACCGTCTGCTGGATGCTGGATATCCACCACGGAATATCTACTCTGTGTTCCATCCTCGTGGTTCTTCGTTATCGGGCTCGTTGATGCTTATTCTATTTCGTTATTTCGAGTATCCTGCGCGCAGTCGGCGAGACTGGGCCAATTAATCTGCCGCAGGGTTGGTTACTCCTCGGCAAGGAGTCTCTTCGCTATCTGCCGAACGGCATCTGACTTTACTGGTCACGGCGGTTCCGGGTTACAAGCAAGAGAGCAGCGCCGGCCAACTGTGGAGCCCATTGCTCCGTGAGAGAGCAGATCGTCGTTATTAACTTTAGGATCGTCAGCCGACAATCATCGAACCAGGCAGCTTCGGGAGCGCCCATGAGAGTAACAAATCGGATCGTCGCTTGGCAAACATGCCGACAGTGTCTATATCAGCACCTTGACTGCAGTAGGTCATTCTCGATGACCCTGACTGACCGATAGGATAACGATTATTCTCTGCTATCTCAGACGTTGCATACACGTTGAAATGGGTGACTTTCAAAAGGACTCGACGCGATGAGTGACAATGGAAACGGTTTGCCAAATATTCAAGGCGATATCAGCGACAAATTCCAGTATCAGACCTTGAGTCGATTTATTAATCGATAATCAATCACCGCTATGCAATTGTTATGATAACAAAGTCAATCGTTGTCTTATCGATACATATAGCTATGGTTAACGATACCAGGAGCATAACTTGAGATTAATGGATTCTCCTTAAGTTTCATTAAGATTACTAATATTTATATGGATATGTAATCAATAATATCGTCAGTATTCTTTTTATCAGCAACGTCTGCTTATGATTACATTCGACCGACCGATAACGATCTATTATGAACGTATGCATGACACTGAATAACCTGTTGTATCAAAAGCGAATGACCTTTGGTCATTAACATTTTCATACAGTGCATGGCTCTCTATTATCTCTATTATTATATATATATATATATATATATATAATTCACTGAATATACATGCCAGTTGATTCGCAACGAGCGACAATTTACATCGCAGCCTCCCGACGGCCGGATGTCCGCGATCTGTTTATCAGTTAAATATTTGCGGGAAATCCTTGCGCTCGACTGCTCATTGGAAAATCGCACCTCGTTCGCAAACAAACAAAAATTACCAGCACGTTAAAACACTAGCGTGTCGTACAATGACAAATTGTTGATCCCACGTGAATATTCGGCATTAGGCGTGACAATCAATGTAAACGAAGAAGCTGTGCGTAAGCTAACTACAGCGCGCCTGTGTATGTCATTTTAACCCTGTTTTAACATAATTACGGTATATTATTTTTAAGAGGTCTAATATTTTCGTATAATAATTATAACACATTACCGGTTTGACGTTTGTCACGAATAATGGATCGATCGATTAAACATTGGCAATACAATTCGAAGCATCCTTGCGAACCTACGTACAACTTACAACGTGAATCGGACAGTGAATCGTTTCTACGCCTCGGGTCATTTAGACGCTCTATTTTTGCTCGCAGGAAGTGAGCGACACCTACCTAGTCACTTCTGTTACGGCAGTTTCAACGGTTACGACTGTCCTCCGGCGTAGCTCGGTAACCAAGGACGAGTTTCTAACGAGCTCCAGACACTGGAGGCACTCGGATATTATAGAGGCAGCACAGCTGCGTCCTCGTGGCAGACGTTCCGCGGAGCAAGACTCGAGGTTGCTTTGATCTGACAATTATTGAATCACGTAAGAATTAATTATAAAAAATTGACTGCTTGTGCCGTTTGACCAAATTTGACAAAACTATTAATGATCTCAATGTAGGGGTATCTCATTCTCGTAAGAGCCCAAGGGGGGTGCTAAGGGGAGTAAAGCATTTCCTTGATGAGGGCGATGATGTTATCGAGGACGTCATCCTCAAGGAATAGCGCACTGATGTAAACGGCCTTAAGGGGATCATGTGTCTTTGCTAGAGCGGCAGGTGCATCATCTTTAAGCTGTTCACGTGGCTGAAATCGTGTGACGGAAAGAGAGTCATAGGTACGAGAAGGTTAGTGGTTACGTCATGAAAGAAACATTTTAACTGTATCTCGAACATGCCTTGGATCCTACACCCACTTCAACGCTAGTTAATGCTAGTCTGATCTAAGCTTCCAAGGTGAACCTGGCGAAGCATAGAACGGGATAATTTATTGATAGGTTAATATTGTGCTCCGCGTTCGCTGACAATGAGTGCGTGTCGCGCCCGAAGTTTCTCTTCGGATATCACCGTGAAACTTCGTGTCCTTTATAAAATGACTTTTCGTATATCCAAAAGACAGATTTAATGGTTTACGAAGTTATCCATAAAAATGTATAATTTGTGTGTGTATAAGATTCACATTTCTTTCTAATATACCATACTAATTAATGCTCATGGTTTACGGATGGAAACCGCGTCTGTGTTTGGCTTCGTGCCGAAGTTTCGCAAACGTTTCAGTCTGCATCATCAAGGCTAAGAGGCTTCGATACCGAAGCCTTCCTGTTGTCAGGAAGTCTTGATGTACCTATGATTGCTCATGCGGATCAGTGTTTCAGCTTATCATAAGTTGTTTAGCAATGATAATATTTGTCGCGAAAGCTTAAACCATCTCCTACCATACTAATATCTCGAGGAATCCTGAGACCTCGTAGAAGTGAATTGAACCGATTGGTTCCTGGTAAACGGGCATAAAGAATTGACGTTACGGTTAAAGATACAGAAAGAAATATGGAGTCCGTAGGGTCGGCGGCCGCTCCTTGGTAAGATTCCTCGTAAATATTGCAATTTAAATAATTGGACGTCGTAAAGATTATAATTGGTGTGAACGCGATGTGAGAAAAGAGACAATGGTAGCTCTGAGAGTTCACTGATGTATTATGGCAGTATATGACTACGTATGCAAAAATTTATAGTGTCAATTTAAAGTCATTTGTCAAGTCGCGTTACCCCGGCGTTGGGGTCAAGTTGAAGAATTCATATCTCGCAATGATCATCAAGCGGCAGTCTGGACAAATCGATCATTGCAGATTCGTCTAGACAGAAGTAATAAATTTCAAAGCAAATATCCCGAAATACGTATAATTTCCTGGAAATCCATACGACTACTGCTTCCGAGGTTATGATATACGAATTAATTTTGCACCCTGATACCTGACATATATACCTCAAAATGTATATGATCCAAAATGGCTTCAAGATCTCTCGGCTGGATGATCGAAAATTAACATTGGTAGCTGGTTTTATAAATAAAAAAAAAATTTGATTACAAATGACAAAACATTACGATTCTATCGTTTTGGACTCTCAATATTTTCTTAAGCCGTCCCACGTCCTACCCACTTTCTTATTCATAACAATCCCACGAATTTTCCGTCAATTTCGGTGCCTTCGAACTGTCAGTAGATACCAGATAAGGATACAAGAAGAAAAGAATTTTTATAGACCACAGCCACAAGAGGTGGAGTCGAGGACGCTCGAGATCGCATGTGTACCTTGCGAAAAGTATATTTACTTCGGGGACGCGGCAGGAGCCACAAATCTAATAAATACAAGAGCAAATATCTCAACGTGAAATGTCATTTTGTCGGGAGAAATATTTCTGGCATTTTTTACTTACATCATTTTTTTTTTTTTGTACAATATAACGAAAAACAACAGAATGACGAAAAGACTCGACCTGTGTTCTGAGTGTCAGTCAGAAAGTCATGAGTACCTTTATCCTCATGGTTTTCGGAAATAAAGAGAAGCAGAGACAGACAAGAAATTCTGACAGGATTCACAGGCCGAATATATAAAATAATACTGTCCTACCCGTTTTATGGGAATCGACGTTCTTATATCCCAAGGTACAGACATCCTGTTTGAAGATTCAAGAGTCTCGTGGATCGGACCATAAGTATTACGTACCTATATGTCTATATATATTGTCAAGAGTAACGGTAATTAATGCCCATAAATTCAAGTTCACAGCGAATCGTCGACAAGGGTTGCTCGATTTATCGATCGACGGAAAAGACCGACTGGAAGAGCACCGAGTCGAGTGTAAAGGTTGTGTAGCTAGAACCGGAAGTAAGGGCCGGGTATGACGTACCACTTCCTATCCGAACAGGAACAGCTACTGCGAAGAAACGTCGATGCCGCGTTGGTCGGACCATTAAAAAGATTGGAAACGTTAACCCCCCCCACCCCACCCATATTTTGTTCCATACAGTATACACGTACAGAAGTATCGACTGACAAAGGAAGCCATGACATTCGATCGAATTCACAACTCGCGATTTTAATTCGCCAATGTCCATTGTCGAGTAGTGTAAATCTGTCGAGGATTAAAATAAAAGGGAACAAGGCGAATTTACACAAAGACGTCGTCTCGATTTCGGCTTAAGACGTGTTTTCAGGAGAGACGCTGTCTATGCGGTATAACCTTTGTGTCAAATTAAAAGACGCTCTAATATCGTCTAATGGTAAGGAGACTGAAGTAACGCGCGGATGTGAAGTCGTAAGAAGATGCTGCAAGCTTCTTCTTACGGATAACGGGTGGATAATAGGTAGGATATAACGCGTGCACAAAGTTCCAATAAGCAATTCCGCCGGTGGGTATTTCCTAAGAATAGAAGTTCCCTAGGCTGTTAACGAGTCAGAAAACCATTTAAGTTCGCCCGAACGGGAATCAGCGGCGCAGCCAACAGGTCTCGTTCTCGCGTTTAACTAAGCCACCCGTTAATGCCGAGTCTTACGTTCGCAAAGCTGCGAGGTTGTCGACATTGTTTTCATTAACGTGAAATAGACAATTGTTCCGAATCTCTGCTACCGTATGGTGACGATTGTATTCGACATTGGAAAAGTTGATTAAAACGCTTCGAGTAAGTGGCCGATGCCGGTTATACAGGATTGTGAAAATTCTATTAGGAGTCTCGAGAATACGAGGAGCCCTATACCGTGCAATTGAAATGGCACTCATTCCAATATGCATGAACGGACTTTCACAACGAAAATTTTCATTTTCATTTGAATAATTCTCGATAAAATCTCACCCTTCGCCATCATTCGATAACGTTAAACGGATTTGTCGCGAATAAAAATAAAATCTCAATCATTGATACATTAGAATAATAGATTCCCATTTCCTATTCGCGAGACACTAATTATTCCTACGATTAGTTCAATTAAACAGTGGTGATTCGATCGGTAATCGTAAAACGTCTGTCCCAGCGCTAATGAGATTTAAAAGATGGAACAATAAAAAAAAATCCCTCTGTAATCCAAATCTATAATAATTTGTATGGAAAATCATTTTATCGATCAAGATCTTATCGAAGTTCAACCTTCAATATTCGTCGTCATGCAATGCATATGAAATATACAGTGTAAAAAGTCATATTCTAATTCGTAAAATCAGCTGATTGTTAAAACAATTTTTTTTAGAAGATCCTAATAACAATTATTGATCCAAGAATTAGAGCGACACACATATCCATCACTGTTATCCGTTCACTGTTCAATTCGGTACCAATAAGCCAAGCATCAAACTAGCCCGTTCGAAATAGCCGAAAATTAATTTAAAAAGATGGAACTTAGTGAAATCCATGATCAAACTCGCCAACCCGACGACTCGCCAATTATCTGTATACTATATATATGTATACAGATATCTAGTGCGCCATGCTTAAAGTGACGGAGATATCATTTGCAAATAGATTCCTTGAAGTGTAGCATTGTACCAAACCTAACCCAGATTACATATCATTGTTTGCTAACCTCGGCGAGTTGGCGAGTTGCAGCTGCTTTGAAATGGTACAGCCTTATAAGTGGGACGCCTGTGTGATTCTATTATTCGAATTATAACGGTGCCTCCTGATGCCGAAAAAACGTTCAGCACGTTCGTCTGGCATTTGCGGGCATATAATAACAGTAGCAGCAGTAATAGAGCACACTCGTGGCAAAAACTATGTACGAAGTAAAATAGACATGCAAAAATAATAGTATTTATATATATGATCTTTTCGAAATAAGTCACCATACGAATAAAGTAGGTAACAAAGTTAGAGCAGCATGAATGTGCAGCTTTGAGGTTATGATCGATCAAATAATTATACGTTATAATACAATATCTATTGTATATGCATAGGGTTGCGTGGGCTCTGCTCAGTTCGACGAATAGACGGCAGCGACTAGACGGTTCAATGGAAGGAAGAAAAAAATTCATATTACGTCATTATTATTTGCAAGCTTATTCCGTTATTTGTGTCCTGCGAATTAAGGCGATGGAAATTTTACGAAATTTTAGTTAATGCGATGTAAAGGAAGATACAAGTCTCTCGCGACATAGACGATTGACTGTAGTTAGCCTTAAGGGTTTCACTGCTCGATTGTAAATGTATTCATGAATAACGGGTAACTTGTGCTCCGTGTACTTTGAGAATGGATTTGAAAATTTAGATAGACATTTGGCGGGAAAATTTGAATTATCTTAGCAGTCGCAAATTTTCAAGATCTCCGTATCGTATTGTCAGGGAACTTTTTATGAGGACATACCTATGGTGCAATTTGTATGGGGAGGTACATATGACTGTGATCGATGGAATTCAAATATAGCTCATATATGTATAGCTTCGATTTTATTTAAAAGCTGAACTATTCGCGTGCTTGTTATCGATATGGGATTTTATCGTAGAATTTTCGTAAATTTGCTATCGCAAACTATTTCACGATTCAACGTGGAATAATAGATTGCTGATACTTACATCGTTTGGATTGACTGTACGGCCTGCGCTGTCGTTGCGCGAAGATTCTGTCCTCGAGAATCAGCAGAAGCAGGAGCACGAAAAGATGCCGAAAAAGTTCCATTTCATTCGATGATTAATTGCGAATGTTCATTTGCAAATTTTTCACAGGTTTTGTAAGTTATTCTGTTACGATAACACTGACACGTTATAAGCCGTCCACGCGGCTCCTGATTTGGCGGTTTCTTTTAAAATATCTTCGTCCCATGTGTTTTCTTGTGACGTTTGTTTCTGTTTGTTCCAAAAAAAAATTCGCAAGGCGCGCAGCGGTGCCTGTGCAATTTTCAAATATAAAGATCGACGAAAATTACTTAACATACGGCTTATCAAAAACTTCGCGAATCCAAAGCAGCGCACGTTTACGAATGATTCTCGGATTTTTAAGACACCGAAGAGTTTCGCAAAAATTTATATAATACGCGTTTGCGAAATTTATATTGCCGAGTTAAATGATATTGGCAAAACTGTATTCACTGATTTTTTACGACTTTTCACCAACCACCAAGATCTCTCGATCCTCCTTCAAAAAGCTATAAGTCTGAGAGCGCGTGTTTTCAACTTTCAATTTTTCCCACGTCCGATAACGGCGCTTGGTTTCTTGTTAGCCGAGAACATTTCCAACTTTGGTTCTCCGAGATTTCGGTTTTTGTTTCTGTGATTAAGAGATTGTGGGGCTGGCGAGTAAGAAGCGCGCGGGCATCGAAATTACGCGTTCGAACAATAGAGCCTTGGCGTTGGCACTGTTTTCCAATTATTTTTAATTATTTTCTGAATAACGCCGTCCCGGTTGCGTTTGATGTAACTGCTGCAAGCTTTTTTCATGTAAATGAATTTACGTTACGCAAACAATTAAGACAATGCAGATATCAAAGATGCTTTTCATTGTTATTCTCATTTGCATTCTTGAAAACATGAGAAAAATCATACTCGTATATTTTTTTTTCACCAGACTCAATAACAGACCAACCAATCCTTTGCTATTTCAGCCGACTAGTTTTAATTTCTTGTGAAAGTAGGAAAAAAAATATCCTGAATCATAAAACGACAATAGAATAAAGAATCGAGCGGGAAAGAATATAATTTCCTGTTAAAAAAAAACTTTGACAAAGTATAAAACAGTTTAGAATCGATACCAGTATCCTCTATCCCCATACCGATCAATCTCAAATTAATATCTAATACTTCCTGCGAATAAAATATATATATTTGCTCTGTCATTCTATTTTAATACTTTATTTTTCAATCCCGAATTCATAACCGAAATTACCAATCGCAGCTACTCGCGAAGCTCACCGAATATATTCAGCGCTGTACGATCGGCACTATGGGGTGACTGAATGTATCCAAGTTCTGCATTCCAATAGAAGCTGTCGCGTCGCCCGAACCTGGCAGACTGGCAAACTGGCAGAACGTAGAAACGTATAGTGAACGAGCGTCAGACTGCCTAGAACCCCACCTTCGCTGTCAATGCGGTTAAAGCGTGGGAGGCGAAACGAAGAATCAGAGCCAGTGTCATTTGTTTAAATATTATTTTCCCCCATATCTGGATCCCCTTCTATTCACTTTCATAGGGAGGCAGCGATGACATGAGTTAACGTATTGAAAAAAAATTATTTTTCTCTCTTCAGTTGTAAAATTGTGTGAACAATTTTTTTGTCTAACAGTCTCGAGACAGATATAAGTCACAGTAAGTGCAATGTTGCACATGATGGATAAGGAAATGCTTTTAAGAGCGTATTACTTGGTTATTACAAAATAGTTAATTACTTATCAGGCCAAATTTCTCAAAAGTTTTGTTATTTAATATGGACTAACAGGTAACTGCAGCTTTGATCTTTAAACTGTACACTTTGTCTACCTGCTTGTCTGCCTGAACTGTTCACTTTATAAAAGATCAAGGGTTTCGATATACAAGTTTAAACGACGCGACGAACGCACACGACCACGACCGACCACCTGCCTCGCGTCTTCGTCATGACCTTTAACCCGATATTACGCTAATTCAACGCGCACTGATATTTGTAGATCGTAAGAGGATGCTGGATACTTTATAACAAGCATAGCATGAAGATCTGTTAGAAAATGTATGTATCTCCAATAATTCTCGCATTAATTAAACTCCTAGAAAAATTGAGATACTGCAGCCTTTTCCATTCTGTCAAAACTACCCGCGAGGCACGCTGGGAAAAATTTACCTAACGACAAATGCATATACAGTTATTCGAATAAGAAAATCTGTCCTCGTTCATCCTTCGTTCATAGTGAAATTAATGATAATACATAAAATTATAAATAACTCTGAACCGTCACCAAGAGCAATAGTAAATCGTACGGAAAGTGTATAAGCGTGTGACGTATTCGAGAATCAAACGATCTGCGCCGATTAATTCAATTTAATGAATCGCGAGCACTGAAGGTACAGTAGGTATCTTCCACCTCAGAAAATCCTGTGGAACCGACCGATCGACAAGCCAACCGTACGAGACTGCCGAGATAACGAGAAAAATCGTATGGGAGATCTTGAAGCGGTTTCCGTCGTTCCGTAGCTTCCAGTGGCCGTTTCACGGCTGGCGCGTTCCGATCCACTTTACACTAACTTTGGCGCGCTTCGAGCACTCGGCTATCTCCGTGAAAACTTCGTAAGCGTTCGTTCGCGCATGCGCAATACGGACTTCTCCAAATCCCTTACACGCGACACTGACAACGTCCCTATATTCTCAAGAATTCAACCCATAAAGAATGAATTGTTCTATATTATTAGAGATCCACGAGGTAACCTAAGCTTTGGATGACTTACGAGTATAAATAATACGATCGATAAGAATTTATATAAACATGTAACTCACCGTAAATAAACTGAAACTCTCGTTCTGATTATAACCAAGAAACAAGAACAGCAAGAAATGGTACGAAAATTTAAAAAATTTTCCATATATTTCCTCAGGAAGATTAAACAACTTTTAGTATTCATTGGTCCACTGATGCAAACGTGTCGACAGCCAATGGAAATAAAATATTACTCCAGCCGTCATGGTTGCGCGACAGCGTACACATTCGCTCTAGCATATTATAAAAGTTTAAATAAAATAACTTCAGAATCGTATCCGTCGGTCTACTACAGGTACCTAAGTATATCTATGGATATACGATCACGAAGCCAACGGTCTCACGCGTCGTACAAGACCGCGCGCCGTCGGTTGCCATTCCGTAAGAAGTAATGTACATCCTACTCAGCACGTTAGATACAGTTGGGGGCATGTTTATTCAAACCCATTTTATATCACATTTTCATACTAATGGACTTTTTCAACTCTACGAGTACTGACTTCGTTCCCAACAGCCATTGCCGCTTCTGCACGCTTTTCTTCTCTTGGCTTCCCGTCTTCCTTCCCCTCTGATCTCCTCGTCCCATCCTGACCTTACCTACGAACCCTTATACGCTGCCCACAGCTTCTTTACCAGCTCTCACCATCTTCTCCCGCCCTCCCTCAACCCCACACTCTAACCTTCTACCCCTAGCAGACAAATTCGCTCAACGTGCCCATAGCTTCGCAAGATGATGCTTGCGAGGATTATCCCTTGGCGCTGCCTATTAATACATTTTCGGATTAAAGTAGCGTGAAGGGGGAGGGGGGGCGTGAAATTCGGGAAAAAGGCTGGCAGGTTCCGCAACGTCGAACGAACTTTCGCGGCCCTCCAAGCGCCAAGACGCTCGAACATCGGGACGCCCTCTTATTTTAACAGTGAAATTTTCATCTGAAAATATTCAACCTCCCCTACCCCGATGCTTTCCCTGGTCCATCTACCCCTAGGTGTTTGAGCAGGGGTAAAGAGGGGGGGGGGGTGGTTTATACTAAAAAGAAAAGCTAACTGAATATTTAAAGTAATATTTTTTTTTTCATTTCCCTTCAAATACTCCCGATTTAGAGAGTACTAATTGGCATAGCATCTAGTTACAGTATGAATGCCGTGACTGCATAACATGATTGTAATTAATATATTTA
Source organism: Trachelus iudaicus (assembly GCA_030142595.1). NCBI lineage: Eukaryota > Metazoa > Arthropoda > Insecta > Hymenoptera > Cephidae > Trachelus > Trachelus iudaicus. The sequence continues at coordinate 3,578,180 of JARQTH010000318.1, forward strand.
ATTAGTGATGTGTAATTGCAAGTTAGTAACGTCGAGTCGTAACTGTTACAATGATAAATTTAATCCGATGTATTATTCTCCCTCGGTAGAGGATGCTACAGCATCTACCTAATTATATCGGAGAATATGCATCAACCCTGTGGATCATAGCACGTCAATACTCCTGTTCGTCTCAGTCACTTTCCTCGTAAACGAAGTTACCGATCAACCACGGATATTTAATAGTAATACAATTCTGACAGTTCATGTATTTGTCAACATTAAAAGGACATCTGTCAATGAACGTTCAAGTTTCTATATAAAGACAAAATTCACAAATTTCCAAATCCAAGCATTCCTTATGATTGACATACCAAGCACTAATCGGATCACAGCAAATATCCCTGACTGAAATAAATAATTAACTTTAACAGGAATAATCGCAGGCAAAAATTCTCCCCGAAAATGACTATTTCAAGCCGACCAGAGGAGCATCGCGAGTGCGCCTCGTGAATCTCGGCGGTTTAAACAATTATGTCGTATTTTTACGTTTATAGGATGAGTACATCCAGTGTCTGTTAAAATATCTCCCGAGTAAAAAATCAATTTTTCGGAAGACCCCGTCAAACTAAATTACCCATCGAGCATTGCGGCGCCCAAGTGGTCGGTCGGCTATAAGAAAAATCCTCGAAACCAAAGTCCATAGCCGCTGGCCGAAAGTGGGATTACAAGCCAAAGGTAATGCCGAACGTTTCCAACCCCATTGACCATCATCCCCCTTGAACCCGTTGGCGATAGCGAGGAAAGCGCCGGTACACACTCTCTACTTCAAAATACCAACACGTAGGCGGCCAGCGAGAGACGGTAGGATCGTAACTCGCAATGGTGAGTCTCGTAAATTACAAAAAACAGGATTGCTCCAGTAATATCGGTATACACGCGCGAAGGTGAACGTAGGTAGAAAGATATGTATAAGGAAGGAAGAGAGAAAATAGTAGGGAGGAAGAGAGAGAGAGAGAGAGAGAGAGAGAGAGAGAGAGAGAGAGAGAGAGAGAGAGAGAGAGAGGGAGAGAGAGAGAG
>JARQTH010000318.1:3579338-3633715 GCA_030142595.1 Trachelus iudaicus
AGAGAGAGAGAGAGAGAGAGAGAGAGAGAGAGAGAGAGAGAGAGAGAGAGAGAGAGAGAGAGGGAGAGAGAGAGAGGCCAGCAGACTGGCTATAGGTTGCTAGGTAGGTACGAAGAAGGATGAGAGGTCGCGAGGGTAAAAATGCTAGGGTCAAAGGGTATGAGAATTGTACTACTACAAAGGAGAAGAGAGAGAGAGAAAGAGAGACAGAGAGAATGAAAGGCAACAAGGATGAGAATACAAAAGCTACCACCAGTACCAGTACCAGCTTCACTACTGGACCAAGAATACGTGGTGCCCCGGTAACGCCTACCAATCTGGTTCCCTTTGCCCCCTGCTGCTTATGAGGTCGCTTTGAGGTCAGGGAGGTGGGGACACATAGCTGGTTTAATTCCGCACGGAACAAGCTTAACGCCTGAACACCGAAAATGAATTCTAAAAAGCCCGCCGCGTTTATCCTTAACGAAATCATCGGGGGTAAAGTTCGTGACGTGGCGTCGGGACGCGTAATCCGATTTGCGAAAATGTTCGACGCCCGATTGAAGAGAGAGACGGTAGCAACGGCTGATTGCACGAATGGGTTGCATTTTGTAATAATGAATTTTACGTATATCACAGGATAAATATATTACGAAGGTTATCGAGGTCGATGTGCAAAGTCTTGATACGTTGTACACTGTGTATGACTGTGTATTCGTAAAATTATAAACTGCGTTGGAAAAAAAAAGAAAAAAATAAGGAAATAGCCGATAACCGATACAATAGGTTGTATTGTTGTCCGCAATAGGTATAAATGACGTATCGTGTCGAAGGGAGAAAAGAAAAATGAAAAGCAGCCACTGAAGACTCGTTTATATTTGTGCGTGGCGGATTGTGTTTAATTCGACATGCGTGCGTTAAACGCAGCCATTCCTTCTTCAGTCAGACTTCCTTTTAACGGTCGATCATAAACGCGTCCGCATGCGACCACGCTGCTTTCACGTTGTACACGTATACCTTGAACTACTCCAAAGACTCTCTCTCTCTCTCTCTCTCTCTCTCTCTCTCTCTCTCTCTCTCTCTCTCTCTGTTATACCTACAGAATTTGTAGCACCGGCAAATGTAATCTCAACGTTAATAGATCCGACTACAGTCGAGCACCGTGCACCATTTACAAGGATATTTCCTTAACTCGCAACAATCCCTCAGAGGGTTGATAGTAAAATTACGAATTCTTCCAACAGCTCGTTTGCGCCAGGCGAAAATCTTATAAAGACCAAAGACGACGGGTAACTGAATTGAGCCCGTAGGAAGCGCATAGAAGAAAAAGAAAAGATAGCGGCAAACGTTTAATCACCGATACGTGTATTTTTCTAATACTAAAACGCCAGTAGCCTGTCCCGTGAAGAGTCATTTACATTTTTACATATATATAATACATAATTTTTTTAATTAAAAAAATACCATCCAAAAACAATCCCCACCATAGACATGCGTCGCGTTCAACTCGCGCTGTCGCTAATGCAAACGGAGCCCAAAGGGACGCCGACTGCTGCTGTCGGTCGACAATAATGTGTCTCCTGAAGTTGCGATCGTACGATTTTACGGCAATGGCGTGTCCATTACAGTAACGAAGAACACGAACAGCTGGAGGAACATCGATATCCGATAGGATCGAGACGACTGGTCGCATCGTTCTGCGACACGCCAACCCGCAAGTAGCTCTTTCGTTATTGTAACCTAGCCGCAACAGCCCTTAACCCTTCGCAGAGCGAGACGCGTCCGTCCCAGGTCATTAAGATTCTTCATTGATCAATGAAACATGTAAGCTTGGACACGTGACTCGTTATGCTGTACAGAAATAAAATTCAGTCGTACAATACAGCAAAAAGTACACATGCCAGAGACATGTGTATATAATTCTCACTAAAGTCTGGTATAGGCCAGACCGAGTCTGAATTTTTCTATGCGCCCTCTGTTGACCAATCTACATCGTGTCTGGCCACGATTACTTCGGACTACTCAATTACTCCATACTCTTCGCACAGCCGTGTCACCGAGTGTCCAACTCCCTTACGTTTCAACCCGCTCAAGTTAACAATAGTAATTTGTAGGTTAGGATCTGCCGAGGTAAAAATTGCGTAACAACGAGTAGCACGAGGTTCCTAGAGTTACAGATAATTTCGCAGTACTCGTCCGGAGTTGAACCACGCGACGTGTATGTACGATAATAACGCAAGAGCGTCAGTACGCGATCATTAGTATAGAAGATTGTTCCGTGTATTGCTGAGTAGTATAAAAAAAGAACCTATCTGTAGGTACGGTCGGGGGCTCTTGTTGCCATATACGTGCGCACAGCGAAGAATTGAATAATCCTAAAAGATTAAATTAAATTGCCAGACTCCAGAACGTAAACGGTGCCACGGTGGAATTTCGATTGGAAGTTCTTGGCGGTATAATAATTATCGTCTAATAAATAATTGTCCTTGTGCTTCCAGAGTTTAGCACTTGTACCTTAAGAGCACCCCTGAAATTGGTTAACCGCGTTATCGGCGCAATGTTCTCTATACTGTTTACGTTTTAATATATACATATATCCTAGCTATACGGAGGCAGACACAGTTTATATCTGAATAATGTTTGAAACCGGCGTGCTTGACGTTTGTCGTGGCAGTGCCTAGCGTGCATGCCTGCTTGTCTACCTGCCTACCTGGCTACCCTTAGCATCCTTCTTGGTTCCTCTTACACTATTCTACTTCCTTTCCTTGTAGGAATTCAGAGACTCTATAGCCTCCACCACCACTCATAATTGTCCTCATCCGAGGTATTACGGGGATCAGGTTACGTTCGTTTTCGGGTCGCAAGCTCATGATCCATCTTTTCCACCCCCTATCCTCTTTCACCCTTCCACCCCCGCCCGCCCATCCCCCGCGTCACCATTGGCTGCTACCTAATGCCATTTCACTACTCGGTCCTTTCAACTGTGCCCAACCAGCAAATACTTGAATATTGATTAAGCATGCACATTACGAGAACTAGGCCTAGCATGCACGGTGCGTGTCTTTGGATATTTATAAACGTCCGAAGGAACGAAACGAGAGACAAGAATTCTTGCTACGAGACAGGTAAATGAGCGGAGCGGCAACGTAATTTGATTTATATGGTCAAACACGTTTACCTTTATTTTGACTCTGGAGCTTACCCTTTCTTATCCACGTTCTATCTCTGGCCGACGAGATATCGGCATTCCGCAAATAATAAATTACGTCGTGCTACTTAGTAGGGAGATCACTTTGTTATACGTTCGAAAAGATCGGAGACACCAGTACGTAGAATGGCTGATGATTTGTCTATGGACGTTCCGAGGTTTTCAGAAAAGAGTGGGCAATTGATATTCTGCTGCCTTATGGTCCATGTGAATGTTAGATTTTTTTTATGCTCTCTGATGAATCCAACCATGACGATCGAAGATCTCATCAAGAGGGTACGTGTGAGCGCAATTGAGCACCGCGTCACATTGGCCGACTTCCGGGTCGCTTCCACGTTGTTGACTACGATGATCCTCGAGGGCTGCGCGAAAAAAAAGTGGTAAAAAAAAGAAAAGGCCCTCGAGTTTTGAATATTCATTAGCGTCCTCGTTCCATAAGTTTTGCATGACCTTATTCTTTCGCGGAAAACCCGCGGACTTGTCTTCGTCTCTCAGGACCGAAACGAGGATAGACGATAAGAGGATTTTCAACGTGTCAGATAGAATTTTCCAAGTTCCTTCGTGAAATCCTCACGGGAAACCGTAGACCGCAGGTGTACCGGCGTTGTGCCAGTGCGGTACGTTAACCGCGTGGGTATTGTTGCGATTGTGGCGCCTGGGACATTATTGATCTGCCGTGTCGGTAAGTTAGGAAATTCGTATAGGAAAAGTTACGCGTTGTTGGTAACTCTGGCGATTACAGTTTCTCGACTAGAAGACGATGGTAAAGGACCCTAATGGTAAAAGCATAAGCGCCGGAGGTACATTTTGAGGCTGAGAATGATTACGAGTCACCTTCAGTTTATTGCAGTTGACGTCTAACCTTTGGTTGAGCGTATCTCTTCCAAGCTAAGGAGAAAATAGCTGCTTTGACTCATAGATGGCAGCACGCTCGATTACGGAAATTACGTCAGACTCGCACCTTAGTCAATGCTTTAGGAGTACGTTGCCCAGTGATCTTTTTATATCTATCGAAAACTTATTGAGTCTTCATTGATAGAACAAGCTGACGTTATACGATTGATATTGTAAATATTCTTCGAGACTTCGAAATAGTGTCTAAACGTAATATAAATATCGTTTTGTTTAAAATTAATTGATAAAGATAACTTACGAGGGTAGTTGCAGTCTCGTTCATCGCTACCGTCCTGACAATCCTCGGTAAAGTCACAGCGTTGAGAGTCCAAGATGCAACGTAATACGTCACAGGCGAATTCTCCGGAACGGCAACCTAATAAATTACGATAAAGTTTTAAATTCATATATAGTAAAAGGACGTGACTCGAAATTCTTGTGTGAATATAATAATTCATAAATATCTAATCAGCACTTGTTTCTAAAAATTTCTTGACTTTACGTATGGAATCAAATGTGCACAGTTAAAAATTACAAAAAATTCATCCAAATTGCAAATCTAGATTAAAGTCTCAGTTTCCAAATTCGACAATATGCTAAAAATACATTAACGCTTGAAATTACAAGCGGGTTTATCCAATGATATATGTAAATTATGTGCCATGAAAATTTATCACAAGTTATACACGTTCGTAATATGTACAGACGGTATTTCAAAGACCAATATCTTACAAACAGCGACACGTTCAATACACATACCTACCACTAAAAAGCACAATAACTTTTAATCACGCAAACGATCACGGCACAAGAACGATGAAGAAAAAGCAGAAATTATGAAAAGATAAATGTAAAAAGAAAAAGCTCCGAAAAATAGCTAATCAGGAAAATATTGTTGGGTTAGATAAATTTTTTTCTTAAAATTGCTTCACACGACAAAGATGAGTTTTTTTAAAACTGTAGAACACCTGTGTGCTGGACAGGCCGTACCTGGATGAGGACAACCGACTTCGTCACCTCCGTCATCGCAATCCGGCGTACCGTCACACTGCTGAATGGAACAAATGTAACGACTTCCGTCGCTACAACGTACACTGTCATCAGCACGACACTTGTATGACGGTGGTTTTAGGCTTTCTGGAATCTCAAGGCTATCTTCATCGTAATCGCCACTTTTGTGCTCGTCAAATACATCAGGTTTGACTGATCCCGTCGGTTTGTGTGAATTCTTGACCACATTATGTTCTGTAGCTGTATTTATATTGGATGCGAAAATCACGGAAGGATAGGAACGTAAGATCAATAAATTTTGACGATAAAGTTTTAGCGTGGATAGTGATTAGTTTAGGAAGAAGAAAAAAAAAGAGAAAAAAAGAACTTTCGTTAGATATCGAAGCAATCCCAAAAGATAATTTGTGTTCGTGATAATATTAGGGATACCCATGAGTAATGCCGCTTTTTAAATTGTTCAATAATTTGAAAAACGAAATTACACATGGGTGCCCCTGATACAACAATATTTCAATGCTGATTTATCACGATACACGGAAACGACGTATGAGACCGAATAACATTTACTGCGGCATGCATGACACGCATTCACATAGAAAATCTAATCCCGGATCCAGAAATGTTAAAATCCCCCAAAGGAAGTGAATTATACAATCCATTTAATAAAATTTCTCGTACTTCGGAGTATAATTCTCAAACGAGACTTCATAACGGAAAGTCGAAAAAAAATATTTTTTTTTTAATGACGAAGATTGAGAATTTTTCATCCCGATTAAATGATCGATTAGATACTTGGAAACATGTGCACTTACGGTAAATAGACGAGGAGCCCGAATGCACTGTGCGACAATCCAATTCGTCAGATCCGTCACTACATTGCGACACACCGTCACAACGGGAATCTAACGGAACGCAGGCACCGTTTCGACATCTGAGCTCACGCGTTTCGTCACATTTCAAATCCGTCGGACCATCGGCTGATGCGTGTTATCAAGATCGCAAGTAATTTTTTACGTGTAACCAAACGTAAAAGTAGAATCGGTACCGATTTCGTACACAGGCACCGGACAAAATAAAATAGCATGAAAAAAAAAGAAACAACAAAATTTCCTATAAACTATGCAAGTATATACAAAAATATATACATCTAATAGCTACCCTAACGTTCATCGTGCAATTCTACTTTGATTCAACGATCGATAGCAATTTCAAGATAATAAATTATAATTGCAAGTAATTAAAATAAAACCGAATGATCTTCTCGTGTAATCCCTCATACACAGACAAATCTAATTCTGCATAATCGAATGACCAATGCGATAATTAATAACGATTTTTTACCTTCAAAGTGACGGAAACTAAATCCACTAGGCCGTACTTGAATGGATCCCAAGGTGTGCAGATCCAGCTGTTTTTCAATAATATCCTGCAGTTCCTTGGCATCCGTGAAAGTCGATCCTACATCAACTTTGACTTGCGATTCGAATGAATCCGAGGTGGGTCTAAAATAGTAAGACGATGGATCGTTATCGTACTTGATAAAATTAGTATATAGAAGGAAAAAAAAGTATTCCCAAATAAATTAATACCAATACATACAGAATCATAACGACGTTGGAAAAATGATTGTAACCAGGAATACGTTTGTTGTAAAGTTCATCGATAGCTCGTATCAGTTCACCGGCCAGCTCTTTGAACTCTTTGCTGTTCCTGTCTTCGTATTCTTTCCTGAATGGTTCGACGACCGTGAACGTTATACGATAGAATCCTAAAATTGAAATAGCACACGTTCAATCGATCCACGATAAAGATAACACTTTCCTTCGTCAGCTGTATCACTTGACTTACGTTCATTTCCAGTGTGCTGCGGCATTTCCGTAACAGGAGACAACGATTCATCCTGGTCAATTCTTTCACCATAGGAGCTACCTTCGGCATCATCCGAACCAGCAAGATCTTCGTCGTCGGTAGTCTCGTACCTCGATCGAGGTCTTCCTCCTTCAGCAGCGTCGCCAACGCCGTTACGATGCTGCATCAGCAGCAAAATCAAGATAACATACAACGTGCATAAGATAAACTAGTTTTTCAAAAATCAAAGATTTAAAAAAAGGTAAACACCTGCTCTTCCAAGGCCTCCACGCCATTTCGGGAACTTTCAGGAACAATTTCATTGTCCTCCTCTCCGCTCTCGCGCGGTAACCTTTCCAAGCTGATGTCCTTCTTAGGCTCAAGTTCGTCAACGTTCTGGTCCGTTAAATTCTGCTGATCGTCAGTATCCGCTCCACCACCCAGATCATCCGGAGGTGAATCAGCATCTGTAAGACATCATAAATATTTAAATACGTGTATCTATCGAAATACCAATCTGAACTAAAATATCAGAATATATTTTTTTAAATTTATACCCGTCGTCGCTTCGGTGATGTTTGTCTTCACTTCTGGAATTAACCAATCAAAAAGCCCTCGCTTGATTCTTTGGAATACCGTTGGCTGCGATTGCTTCTCAAACAGTGGGATCTCAACAACGGACGACCTGCCATCCTGATCGAACACCAAGTCATCGTTCTGTAAAATTAAGAAATGACCATTAAATTACCTGTCACATAAATACCATCCGTTATCGGCTACATCTAGCAGCAGGTCTACTACCAGCCAGATCGTTAAGGCAAATAAAATTTCCATGTAGCGCAAAACGATTCCACACGGCAATGGAAATACGTTGGGTCCATGAATTTCATGATAATGCAGCATCCTGCTGCACAGGGGCTTTATGAGACAGTAAGGTTGACCCGAGCCTTAAACCGAACACATATGTATTACGTATGAGTGGCTGAGCATGTGTTTCGATGGCTGTATCCTTCAGTATCCTCACGTGCCTCTCATAAAGAACCAATTCCCAGCTAAACACACGATATAAATTCAGGTTCGGAGAGACATTCTCCTAGCTTTTCGCACTGATTCGTAAACTGAGCTCTGCAAGACTGGCCGTCCGGTATTCGCGGGGTCAAGAAGCCAGTGGTTTCAAGTAAATGGAGAACCCTTGAGAATTCACGGAATAAAGTAAAGCTGCAGTGGATAAATGCGTCAAGAATCCTGAAGAACCTTTGTCGCCTCTTATTTTCGTTAGCTTGGTGAGAGAATGTCCGTGGATAAGTAAAAAAAAAAATGATCTCTCTTATACCCGATCCACATACTGTTACATTATACACGTGCAACTAAAAAAAAAATTTGAGACTGCGTAGTGACTCATTAATATCTATCTATTGATCTATTGAGTCATCTACAAAAATGTTATAAATAGCATATCAGCCGAATGTGTATATAACCTATAACCAAACTCTTTCGCAGTGCGATAAATCATAAGAACCAGCAACCGAGTGTATAAAGATCCTTTGACCTCGTTCAAAAAATTTATTTCAAACATTCAAAACCTTTCTCGGCCCGACCGGTGAGAAATGAGTTTCTTTTTTTTTTTAATTTTCCAACGTCCATCAACCTTCTCCGTATACATCAAGGTCACTGCAATACGTAATTTCTATAAGTTCTAACATTCCTCCGTGACAATAAAAAACTAAGCAGCTATTACACCTTGCAGTAAACGGCGCGAGTTTCGAATTTCGTACGGTCTCGCAAGATATCTTATTTCGCGATGCGACCGGCGGAAGTCCCTGCCGTCGGTAACATCCGCCGCGTAAACAGAATAACAATACTTCAATTCTAACGATAAATACGGCTTAGCACAATCTCAGCCGATTCATATAGATTATTTCGCTGAAATCTTATGGACTCCCATACTGGATTCCACGTTGAACAGACGTGCACATATGGATACAGCAGCAACGTTTACCTTCGGGGTACCATAAAACTGCCGGCGTAATTAACGCAGCATGTACATATATCTTACGTAAGATCGTATCTGGACTTAATGAGAATATCGACATCCGACCGAGTTTATTAATCCTAACTGAAAAGTAGAGCTAAATATTTACGTTAATGGTCGCCACTTCCCAGTATCTATAGATTCCCAGGCCGCGACCGGCAGACTAACTCTTAGGCTTCTGCATATACAAAAGATTACCCGAGGAAAGAAAGATGGCGAAAAACTTCTGATAAAAGTTTTAAACCGAGCCAAATATGGCGTGGGGCGTCATAATAAGTTCTATAACGGAAAGGCAAATCAGTATTCGTAGTGACTTACGTCAACCTACTTGTTTTTATTCACAGATTCTTATCGCACGAGCGAAACGTCAGCGCGAAGATGTTTCGCGTAAATCGACATGCATTGTAATGACAAAATGAAACTTGAAAAAAAATTATCTACTTTAAGTGCAGAACCCGGTGCAGCGTTGAAATCGCAGCGTGACCTTGGTAAATAATCGCGCGACCAAAGGACGCCGTCGATAGAGATACCATATTTCATGTGATTTGAGAACGCTGACCGTAAAATCGCACGTGCTTAACGTTTCGGCTTTTACAAATTACAATATGGCGGCGAGGAGTTGACGACTGCGATATACAAAGTTCAAATTCTCAGCCGTCCGTGTCGTCGCGACGACTTGGCTATTCCGGCTGAGTTTTATATGGGATTTCCTGGCTAAGTCGACTCTACGATCCTTCCACGGCAAAGTACGTGCTCATACTTGGACAAAAAACTGTTTTCTTTTGTCTATGCTCGAGGAATCGTTAAAACGTGGATATACGGACGTACGAAAATGGCGGATGCGCATCGGCCAGTATGATTCTATGCGAAATATAAATTTCAGGAATTTCCTAGTGGTTAAGCCGCAGCCTATCTTACCACAGGATATTTTTTCCCATGCGATAATAAATGTAGGCCATGTTTACCACATGACTCATAACAGATAAGAGAACTCTTTCCTCTCCCTTGTTTCTGTCACATTGTCACACTTTTGCTTATTTGTCTGTATATTTATATATAGGTATACGCATATGTGTATGTTCGAGACCTTATCTCATTAACACTGGACCTCCCTAAGAGTTCTCCCATCGGAAGTTCTAGGTATCCCGGTTCGAGTCTTCGCTCCTAAATGAGACAAAGGGCTCAAATTTCGTGTATGATTAAAGTTTACCAATAAAACAAAGTCGCGGAAATCCGAGCTTTCTATCTTGAAGCAATGAAGAATACATATGGGTAAGCATGCGCTCGGATAGAGAATCTACAAATTGGCGATCTACTTTTTAAGTCTTGAGCTTGTACGTATGCGACGCGCTTGATATTTGTATAAGGATTCAGCGATGACCAATTAAACATACCCAAATCAAAAATTCATATAAAAGATAAATAAATAGCTGAAAAAAATTATGACCGAATGGCAGAGTTCTGTTAAAAAAAAAAGAGATATTCACTTTCAATCGTTTTACGACCGGTTAGCCAGGTTGAGTGAAACTATGCGCTAGAGTGACGTACAAGACGGACGTCGGTAAAACAGGGGTATGACGTACCGACGGAGAAGAAAATTTTTCCGAAAGGATCCGACGTCTTTGATCCGCCGCGCTCAGAACTTGCGCAGCTGTTAATACTGGCACGTCGACGACGGGGTCTTTGCGGGAAAGCTTGGCGGTAATTAACGTTAAAGTTTTGTCGCGAAACTTCGAGCCTTACGGGCGGGTTCTCATAAAAGCGGAGGGGTACGCCAAGAGTCTACGGGAACGACGCCGGTCGACAGCAACGTGGCTAAACGCACGACAGCGATTTCAGGGGGACGCCGTGAAAACTCTTCTCGCGGTTGACAATGGTGGTAAGGGGAAGTGAGGAGTTTGGGGCGAGGGGGAAGAAGAGGTGGGGAGGGGGGGGGTAAGACAAAAAGAAAATCGCCACTGTCCCACGATTATGAAATTTTATTTAAGTAGAATAGCAAGAGAGGTCAATTAACGATCGTCCCCAAGTGCCGTTAGGCAAATGAGGCCGTTCAACTCCAAATAAAAACCAGATCCAGACCAGATGACTCACCGTGAGAAACTGGTCCTGAAAAATTGCTACACGGCATAAGCCCCGATGCGCCTTAATCATTCGCGCATTGATATCGGCAAGCCGACGACATGATGTGGGCCAATGTTAAGTCCAAGAGACACAAACGATTGCGTCACATTTTCAATGACAAGTATAACACGCGGCTAAGGGGATCCAAATGAAAAGTCAAATTATTCCAACGAAGGATACCAGCTGTTCATGCCGAATGATTATAAGCTCTAAGAGTTTCTAAAAGTTCTAAAAGTTCAAAAATGGATTCGGCTCGAAGAAGATCAAGCAATCGTCCGTGCTGTCTTTGTACGGACCTTTCCCCGTAGCTACTATTGCACAGCGCTTATGCGTACAGTCGATTCACGAGTTCCGCGTCTTTCTTCTTTTTGACGTTTCGCAAGCGATGCAATCCTTAGCGAGTGACAGGTGGTTTTTACGTAAAATAATGTGAGTATAAACTAAGAACGAAAGATAATATATATTTAGTGAAAAATCACGCGAGTGCATACTATTTAAAAAATATCTGAAGCAACGATAAAAAATAATTCCTGGATCCACCACAGATACCCACGGACACGGGGCGAAAGCAGCCGCGATACGACGGGTTATAATTATAGACTGAACGACATAAAAGTCAGACCTTGCGATCAAGCGTATCATCTTGGCGAGCGTATAAAGACAAATGTTCAATGACCTCTAGCGCGAAAGTCGATCTGAACCGAGACACGACTGAAGGGAAAAGAGGAAAAATGAAATAAAAGAAAAACATGATAACTCATCTCAGCGGTTTATGCGAGAGCCAAGGAGCATGCGTTTACGCCATGAGGTTAAACATGCAAACGAGCTACGGTAAGATATAGCGTCATGGAGTCATTACTGATTTACATTATGTTGCATAGAAATCATTTGTTTTCGGAAAGAAACGGACACAGTGGACATGCAAATGTATACGCAGAATCGATGCACTCACGTAAGAGCTCACTTCGCACATCAGGTGTTAATTAGTAAATGACATTCAAAAAATCGGCATAGCTATGGGTTTGCAAAATGTGGAGAAAATAAAAGGAACGAATAAAATGTAAAACGAATAAACCTTCGGAATAGATGACGGGTGTAAGAAAAAAAATAGCTCTTAAAAAAAGTCACAAGTTACCCCAGCCGTCTTTGCGTAAAGATTCACGTGAAAGAATCTCAAGTACGAGATACGCCCTCGGGCCGATACCAGTGGTTAGGGCACGTGTTAGTATGTATGGTATGAGTATGATAGGTGGGTGGCTGTGTGTGCATCTGCGTGAAAAGTGGAATAGGGTGGGTGGGGGGGGGGGGGGTGAGATGGCCAAGAAAAATCCCCAATTTAAGGGACTTCTCGGTGGCGTCAACTTAACGAAAATATACGTTGGCCCGTCGGACGTGCGGGGTTTCCCGAAGAAAAGAGTCCGAAGAGGAGAGGTGGCGTGGAAGGAGGGGTAGGGGGGGGCCCGATCGTCTTTTGTCTTAAGCCGGGGTATATTAATGTGAAGAACATGTTACAAGAGAGCAGCGTGAGACTTTGCCCCTTTGGAATACTAACGAGACCCGCCAAATCTCCTAACGGAAGACCTCGTTTAACCGCGCCTTTGCATTTTAACAGCCTCTCACCGTCAGGAGCAACTTCCTCTTTGCTTTTGCTTCTTCTGCTTCCTCTAACCTCTGCTGCTGCTGCTTATACCTCTTATGGCTCTTCTTGCTATTCCTCGCGCACCGGTACAGCGATCTTTGGTCCAGGAGTCAGTCAATTTGACCAAGTCTAAACTATCACCTGGTAAACCTGCTAACTTTTTCGTCCAATTTCATTCTTTTTTCTTCTTCTTCTTCCTCTTTTTTTCTCGTTCTCCATTTTACTTCCTTCCGTCTTTTCCCCGTCTTTTATCAAGACGCCGGCTTCCTTAGCATAAAGGCACTTGAAACTGGTCCGAGCGAATTTCGAAATTAAGTAAGAAGCTTTTATCGAAAAGACACTTCGTAAGGATGACGGGCCACGGTGTTATCAGTGTCGTATATCGATGAATCAAGAGTGACACGAACGATATTCTCGGCAACTATATACCAAAGTAGAGATGTCACGTGCCATTCTTCCCAGTAGTTTCGTCCGAGCCGCGCGACGAAGACTCAGCTAGGATGATCTTATATGAACTTTCATATCCCTCGCGGCCGACGCTTCTCAAATAATGCCACCCCAATCCTCTGGACAGCGGAGATTGTCCACCAGTAAATTGCGGAAACTCAGGTCGAGAATGACTTCTCGAAAAAAAAAAAAGAAAGAAAAAAAGGGAGAGAGAAAAAAGTTTGAAAAAAAAGACAGAGGGAAAGGAAAAAAAAGAACGTGGTCCCGTCAGACACCAAAGCCTCAGGCTGCGGGCCCGACATTGAAGAGAGCTTAAAGATTGACTCCGTATCAGGCAAGAAGAATAAATTTTTCTTGATTTTTCATTTCCCCAAGGATGCTGCGGAATGCCATTACAAAAATCTCTGACGATCCGTTCCACGTCGCTCCGTCGATTATCGTCCGAGTCAAAGGCATCCGTACCGAAAAGTAGTCCAAGGAAGCTGCACCGTGTAAATCCAAATTATTATCGGTACAGTAAAACCCATATCGTATCCTTTCGATGTAGATTACAGCAAAACACGTGTTCCGGCAACCTAAATCTGTAAATGCCCCCGTTATCCCTGTCTTATTCATCATCCGACACTCGGAGGGACCAGAGCCCCGAGATCTTCCGAGATTTCCCGAGCACCTTCTTTTTTCCTTACCCCGCCGCGGAGCACGCGATGAAACCCGAAGCGATGAGTGGCGGACTCAACAAATCACGAAACTCACTTACCACTTACGACCCCACAGGGGCGCTCACGTCGCCTCGAGACGCCCTTATAACACTTCGCAAACCCTAAACGTCCCACTAAACGGCCCCGTTCAAGTGCCCGTCAAACTTTCCCACGAATTACAGAATTAGGCAGCGTCACAAATTTCGAACATTATGACACTCGCGCAAATTACCAATAAATTAATCACTTTTCCCTTCGCCCCTAATACAAACGTGATAACGTTACTCGCATATACAACAGGCTGGCAACCGCCCTGCGATCGACGAGGATAGACAACTTTCTCGCGTATAAGAAAATTATTCTAAATTATTAATCTTACTCGATCGCCATTAATTTCGCTGCTGTAACTCAAACATCCGATTATTTACGCACAGTGTACAGACGACATACACACGATTTTCGGTATTACGTTTATAACTTTCGCCGTCTTAATATTCATAATTAAAATATTTAATTCTAGCCCCGCGGCAAATAAAAAATACACGCTAAAATCTTGGCAAAATCGGGTTTCAAAAAGAGACACAAATATTGAAAAAAAGAATCAAAGGACCCGAAACGTGCGTCGCCAAGTGTATCGCGTGTAACAAAAAGAGAGAAAGAGAGAGAGAGAGAGAGAGAGAGAGAACCCCTGACGTCGTCACGGTACGTTTCGTAGGACGATCAGCGTCTCGTTTTACGCGAGCAAAAGGCCTGACATCTGTGCGCTAGCAATAACATTAGAAGTGCGGAACGTCGACGGCACAGAGCAAACGCACGTGTGTGTATATATATATATATATATATATGTGTGTACGTGCATGGAAGGCTCGTCATTTGTTAAATTTAAATCTGCCAGAGTAGAGTATATGTGCTTTGGAGCTTTATGGTTTCCGTAAATGTTTTCACAAATGTTTATTATGCTGTACGGATATAGGATTGTTAACGTTACGTTAAAGTGTAAAAAGTTTAAGACCTGTTAAACTAGGTCGAATTCGCGCAATTCGCATTCGCCTTTATTCACGTTTACACGAACGTTCAGCAACCTTCCCGTATACCCAGTATTACAAGTAACCGAATTCCATGAGGCTAGGCGGCATATTTTCATTGAAAACACAAACCGGCCTGATCTCTTCCCTGTACGACAGCAGGGAATCGCCGATACTTGAAACTATATATAAATGTATAATGGACCATTCTCAAGGTATATGGTATACAGTAAAATTGTCCAAGATTTATCTTACGCTTCTCAAAACAAAATTCAGCCCAAACGAATTCCGTCCTCGATAAAGCCTTTCGCTGTCAAGATCCATTTGAAAACACCTTTCTCGCGGATAGGTTAACTTGAGGTCTCCAGATGTCACGTTTTTTTTTTCATTTTCTTTTTCTTACGTTATTTCATGAAAAATATTCCGACACAAAGCAGGCAGTGTTCCTGACACGTAACCCAGTGTAACTCCCGTAAAGCGTATCAGCCAAGTGGCCATACATTTTTATTTAATAAAGTCAAACAATTACCCAAGCACTTCCGGCCTCCTGAAAATTCTTTCCGGCCTCCCGGAAAAAGAAAGATTCTCATTACAGTATATTTCTTTGGATGTTAAGTTAGACGAGAAAGAATTTTAAGTTTGATGCTATTGTTCTCGGCGAAGAACGATCGAGTTAATACGTTGATGAATACCATAGTCGATCCGCGAGATCGATGTTTTTTTTTTTACAGATTGTAATTATCAATTATAGCATATATTCACATTATATTATGAAAAAAAAACCACGCGTTGTTTGCCAAGTATTGCAATGCTTGGGAACTGTAAAAAAGCACGTGGTACTCGCGAATCCACTATACACCTATTTAACGCTGAGTGTCTTATTGCAGATACAATTTTTCTTATCGTAAAGGATGGCTCTACTATATTTAAACTACGACAATGATTCAAACTACATGAGATTAACCCGTTTCGATGTGAACGTCAAAAATATTTATCACGTTTCCTCTCCCTTCATTCGATCTCAGTGAAATAAAAGACGATTGTTCTAGGCATGTACAATTCGAAAGAATCCAGAGTGACCTTATATTTTGTCAGTTGGCAATATACATCAATTCCCGTACACATAACACGGTCTTAATAAATTGTCATTGTCCTCATAGATCCTTGACAAGTCAACTTTAAATATTTAATTTTCTACAACCGAAGTCACGTACGCACGAGACGCCGTTGCGCGCGCAGTGACGTCACTCTGGCCGTTAAAAATGTCCGATTGTGCAACAAATCATTTATTCGGTACCATCGTCGAATACAAAATGCGCTTCTCGTTATTGACTTGTTAATTTTGGCCTCTACGCGATTAATCATCAGGTTACGTTTCACACCGTCCAGTCTGAATTCGACGAAACGTCTTGATATGCGACCCCTGGACAAAACGTCGATGCTAAACAATACAATCGAGACATAACCTTAAACGCAGGTAAGAATTGCTGGTCGCCTTATATGAATTTTCAAATAGCCCACGTCGGAGACGTTTGCCAATGTCAATGACCTTAAAATGCACGGATGACTACTAATGACGAGTATTCGCACCCCAGCGTCAGACGCCACGAGTCCCTTGACTGCTAAGCGACCTCCAACAGTATCCGTCTCCGATGTTCAGACAGTCTGGATATTATTCGGACAAACCAACATCTCATCCAGTGTCCTCCCTAAGAATCCATATCGGACGTACCACGTGTGTCGGATTTACGTAATTAGTTACTGCTTCCTATAACATCAGGAAGAGTCTTGTTGGTAACGACTGCAATGCTCAGGCGAGATCGTGAAAAAAATATGACCTAAGGTAATTGCACAAGCAGAGACTACAACTCCCGATATGGAAAAAGTACAAACGACTCTTTCAAAAAAATGATCTGCTATTACAACGTCATCTGGCGTTACGTAAACAAGCTTCGATACGTAAAGCAAACGAGCATGTTGATAATATATATTTTATAAAATGAGACACGTGATTTTGTACCTGAATAGCGATAATCAAAATTGTGGAACGAAGAGAAAAGAAAAATGTTAAGCCTTCCATTTGTATTAAAAAGTATTTAAGAACCCGAAGCACGAAATCCTTGAAGCCGAATGAATGTGTAACGATTGCAAGGTATGTCGAGTGAGTATTTCGAGAGAGAGAAGGAAACCAGAAGAGAAGAAATCTTACACGTATAGAGGCATGCGCGTATAAATGACGTGGGACGTAACCCTGACTTCCTTGAAAAGACAGAAGCCGGATTTGATAGATTTTCGGCAGTTTTCGCAAGAAATTTTTTTTCCTATGAAAAATCCTCCACCCTCGTACATACGATATAATTTTAATTGACAAAAAAAAAATCAATTATCCAACGTCTCCCTTCGGCTTTTCATTTTCGTCCCATTCCCTGTGAGAGAATCGGAGATACTTTTATTACCCAAGAATAGAATATTCATTTCGCATCCTCCCGGTGGAACGTTTAGATACGAGTCGCGGTCCAGCGAGCATAGAATCATTTATTCCAATCGTCACGTGACTATTCGTTTTTCAGCCGCTGAAAAGCTTGAAACCAAGGGGATAAAAAAGAAAAAATATTTTCAACGAAAGCTTTAAAATTTTTAACAATTCCCATCCCGTTTGCCAAGTTATACCTCTCGTGTTTGGATTCCCCGTTATTTTCTATCATACCAACCAACAGATTGATCCTGCGAACCCGGTGAAAATTTCCTTTCCACGAGTAGTAACCTCGTGACGACCAAAGCTATTGTTCTTGTATTAAAAAAAAAAGCTCACGGCGTGACCTCTATGTGGATATTGTGTTAATTATGTATTTTTTTCAGACTTCCTTACCAACTTCTCGATATCCAACTTACATAAGTCCTAGATGGACAATGCGTTCTCCCAAGCTCCCCTATTAGAGTAACCAGCCGTACGAGTAATGTAATTCAAACGTAGCTGCGTTCCCTCTGAAAGTCCTAAAGACTTACAGACAAAGCACAAGACGAGAGGGTACCCGTTAAACCGTGAGTAAATACATAGCCGGATAGATCGAACCTCGACGATATTCGACAATCGCTTTACACAAAGAAGAAAGAAGACTCCGAGACGAGTATCGGCAATGGAGTAAATAGAGGCAACAAAAAAAGGGCAGTTCAGTCTGTAGGCGCGTCGCAAGAGCCCTCTGAAGTTGGCACCGCCTTCCTTATCTCTGTCGCTGGTTCGCACATATATATATATATACATATATACAGGTATATAGATAACCATCACCCTTCATCCCGAGAGCAGCTTACCCCGAAACCAGCCCTAATAGTCTATTGTCTAACATCCAAGCGACAAATCCTCATCCCGCGTTCCCAACTTGACGACTCCAGCTCCCGCACACGCTTTGCAGCCGTCTACATTCTTTGCCACGGCTTTGACCGAGTGTTCTCTCCCTTTTTTCTCTCCTTATGCAGCATTCTCACAGGCACGACCACCGTTCCATTTCTACCCCAATAAACCATCCGTTACTATATCGTAGGCAAGCAGGTCAAGATTTTGTACAAGCCTAACAGCACTGTGTACGAACAGATCCTTAAGTACATTGGATTCAATGTCCATGTGAATTTCGTCGCCGATTGTGTATTCCCATTAAAATAATATTCCGAATCGACAACGACGATCGCTACGCGTTACGAAATTCAAGATGCAAATAATTAATTTCGTTTATCGCTCCTTTCGATTTCACTGCGAGAAACCGATAAGAGATCCTAATCTGTGAGTCAGGATCGACAGTCGACAGATCAAACGTAAGATCGCGCGAGGAAGTTGAGAATCAACTTATACACGTAATTCGTATACGAGACGACCAACCGTGTATTATGTTACTCGGTTCGTTAACGATTCCACGTATGTTAATGTCGCTTTCGACATGCATGTGACATAAGAGACGACGCAGTCGGAATCCCCATTAGAAAAAGGTGCGGACGTATCCGCAATAGCGAGATGGCCCGTGCTGAGAGTCTGTGCAGCGAGAATGAATACCTTTAAAAAGTAATATTCGCATCCAGGGGTTGGCGCTTTCGTAAAATTCATGGGAACGTTAAATGGGCCGATGGCAGAGCCTCCTCCGTTCTCAACGCTTCCGCCAGCGACAATTGACGTTAATTGTGAGCTAGGGTTATACGCCAGTGTGTATCTCCCGTTACTGAGTCTAGACACCAGTATTTCCTCCTTTCGTCATCTTTTCCCTCCCCTCAACACCCCACCCCACCCCACCCTCTTACCCACAATTCATTCGCCGGGTGAATTTCCAGAAGTATCAGCTTGCAACTGTTTGACACCCATTCACAGCTGTGCCAACCGCGCGAACGAGAGCGTCGCCTCGTCGGCGTTCATCATCTTTTGGAGGAATTTGGAAAGAAAGATTTGAACGCATTGAAACGTCACTTTATCCTGACGTTTAGTTATACCCAACGTAACGTTTTGCCTTTGACAAGTGTAAACGGCGTCCCGACTCTAGTAGCCAGGGTGGCATAATCACGATGTAAGATAAAAGGATTCGTTTGACGGCGATAACCGGTTTCTGTTGGAGTCGCGACAGCCGTACGAAGGGGTCCGGATAATCTTTCCCGTTGAAAACTCGTCGAAGAATTCCCATTCGCGAATATCGTCGATTTCCACGCAGTGCATTTCGCAGAGCGTTATCTCGCTGATAACCCAATACGGGCCCTACGATATAGTTCACCCTCGGTGTTAGGTTTCCAATTATCATCCAATTTGGGAAAATTTTCGGTGGTAAACTACAGACACCCGTTACCGATCTCGTCATTATTCGGCGCATGTACCGCGTCAATTATAAAAGCTCAGCCGAGGGTTGCACGATAACAAAAGTCCACGGAAACGTTAACGCTTTAAAGTAAATTCAAGTTCGTGATAGAGCGAGTTTAATTCTGAGCTTAATAACTTGAGCGTGATGTATTACGTATTATGTTGATAACGCGAATAGAACGTTACGCGTTCGTATATTTAGAACGTTACGATTCCTCGGCTACGATTATCTCCCCCCCTGTAGACACTATCGAATGAATGCTGTACGATGGTTAATCGTGAGATGTCGGTTACGTGTATGCATCATATACATATGCATCACGTATCGCGATGCATATATTAGGCGTATGCGCGCTTCAACGTTGGAAGTCATTGTGCCGTATGTTACTCTATTAATATGCGGGTTGGGTTAGGTTAAGAAGCCTGGCTTGAAGTCGACTGAAATATTAACCGGTTTAACGAGAGGATCGAAACGTTATTCGTAATCCATTAAGGATCGATTGGCATGTATGCATGCAAAATTATATATATGTATATATATATAAGGATCGATCTCAGGACCAAATTTGGCCAAATTCTGACATAAAGGTAAGACGCGTACCAAATCGACTAATTCGGATATCGGATTGAACTATCTGATTCGGCGGATAGAAATAGCCGATCAGAGATCCTCCGTCATGATGAATAAACATAGGGAAACGTGAATAGAATGGATTTTTTTATTAAAGAAATTTACAGGAAAATAAAATTCGTTTTCTACTTTACTTTCGCCCATCCATTTTCCCTTGGTCTGCCGTATCGATACCTTGTGCAAGAGCTGGACGTCGCTGATCGGTTTCAATGGCCACGAGGTCTCTGGCTCGAACGCCCAGGTTCGTTTTTGCCCTTTTCGTGGCTCCGCGCCATGTGCTTCTGTCTTTATCTCCTTTCATTACGTCATCCCCAACGAAACTCACGTCACCGGACTAATGTTATGTGAATATTTCAATAATTCTCTCGCCGACTCCAACCGATCGAGACCCGTAGATCGGCTTCGGTGTTATGGGCTGAGATTGACGAGCGACTTTGCTCTGTGTCGATGCTCATAAAAGCATTTCTCGAATACCGATCTCAGTCGTTCTCAATATCAATATTATATATACATATACAGGCTACAAGGATCGCGCGAGGGAGTTAGTCGTCTTGTCGAGTGTCGTATATATATACATATATATAGAAATAATTACAAACGAGTATGCAAAAGTCTTGACACATGTGTCGTGTAAAAATAGAAAGAAAGAAAAAGCTTTCAAGAGCCATCGCGCGCTTAAGATAATTGGACATTTTTACATTAATTCACGTATAAGGCAGACTGCTTGAAAAATCAATGGACTCCAACGGAACGCAAACAGTAAGGCCAGACTGTCGCAAAAAGTGACGCAGTGACTAATTGACAGTTTTCACGAGCACAACAATTTTTTTCTACACACAAAAAAAGACAAATCTAAAACTAACCTAACCTCCAAGCACTGTCGACACTGGTACTCGTAGTTTCTGGAGGATCGCTGCCAATAGCGATTAAATTAGTCGCGTGCCAATGATTTGCCAGAACACGTGTTATGCGACTGAGCGCAATGATCCTGTCGAGGTTAGCTAATAGCTTCTATAGTATTTATATCAGGAGTTTGTTTCTCTGAGTCACCCCCCTATATATAGCCAGGAAGATCCGAACTACCAGTCTCTTGTGACCATTAAATTTCCGAATCGAATGAATGATCGAAACTTGATCCAGGGTATCGAAAGTGCGAGTGAAGTTGGATCGAAGCAGCGGCAAGTTTTTTTTTTTCCCCCGATTATCTTTAAAACGAACACAAAAGGGATACATGAACTATCAGCGGAGATATAATCTTTGAGATAAGCTCTGACAACGAATTAATAATCAATACGGTTCGAGCCTGATGAATCAACTACGATACCTTTTACTACCAAGCAAGCTAGTACGAACTCTTTTAACACGTGGCCAGGCTATCGGTGAAGCCTAAACGCATACGACTACAGTAGTCAAAACTTACGTGGTTATCTCTGACGACTGTCTTACATTAACGTTTCTTAAGGATTCATTTTTTACCATCTTTTTTCTTATGTACACTTCGTGCATTCTTTAATGTACCCATCGAATAGACTTAGTCGTACAGGTGTCAGAATGCAAAGCAGTTGCTCGTGTAGCTGATTCTTAGTCTGTAACATCTTGACAACGAAGAAGCTATTATTATTATATGTATGTACCAAAAATATTTAATTATACAGTATAAGTATATAATCAATCGAGGTATTAACGAGAGTGCAGGACAATCGATCGTTAATTCATTGCGATCATCGATACGTACTTCGTTCGAATGTCACGGAAGGTTATGTGCAGGAGTAACTGTATGGTCACCGTATATGGCTGGGTTTTGCATCGGGACGTTATGAAATGTGCTCCGGCGTCGCTTTCTCTACGGCAAACAAAATGATATGACGGTACGCGAACGATTGCGAAAGAATACGAGCCCTTCGGGTTCGTAGTTTCGAGTCTCCTTTGACTCGATCAATTTTTAACTCGTGCCGCTGCTACTAGGAAGTCATGATGACCGGAAGTCAGCGTACGAGGATCTATTCGTACGGGTTGTCAATTCTTTATATAATACGTCTGTAAGATCGATCTGTGTATGGATTCGTCGAAAGATACTGTGACATTGATTGGGTATCGATTGACGTTAACAGGCTGCATCTTGAGATCGGGTCCATTCGGATGAGTGTCCGTCGACGGTCCATCGAGCTCCAAATATCTTAACGGCGTACGTGACTCGTGGTCTGTTTTGGGAATATTAGGAGATCGCACATAATTTTTGAGGGGCCTTATGGGTAATACGAATTTGCAGATTAAAAATGGCGAAGTGCAAGCTCGATAGGTTCCTTTATTTTTCTATAAAAGGAATACATACATGTTAATCGGAAGACTGCTGAGTAACCAAAGCCTTGAAGTGATCAACGTTAACTTTCGGATGACCGAAAGGAGGTCAACTTCACGTGGTTGCAAAACATGTTTGTTGGACGCATATGACGAATCTCGTTGGCTGATAAAAAAATAATTGCAATAAACGTCTGACGTTTGAGGCTTTGTTATTTCACTGAATTTAATAAAAACACGAAATAGAAAGATCTGTTGTATTTGAAGACACAAGTTGACGATCAATAACTAATGACCTATAGATCCACGGTGATATAGATTGGTGCGATATTATTAATTCGAAACGATTTAAAAAAAGCCATCTAAATTGACAGGCTGGACCATGACGAAAATTCTGTATCGTAGTGACCCCACGACCTTAGATTGCACGGAGGAATATCAAGAAAATTGTAGGCCCATCTGCAAATAATAAATCAGAAAGCTCTTGGGATGTTGACGAACACCAAATAAAACGAGAAATGCACTGATATGACGAAGACAAGAAAATTATTTTAAAAGAAGCGATAATACGAGAGCATAACTAATTGTTGATTTCATCGCAACTGGACCGCCTGGATTTGCTGTACCGTTTAGTATATTTATAGTTGTCGAGCTTCAAACAAACTTTCCCTACATACGGGATGACGAAGGTTCTGGAAATAGATGCCGAGTTTCGGCATTGGTAAATTTTTATTTTCCACCCTCTCTCTCTCAACCCCCCCCCCCTCTCTCTCTCCCTCTCTCACAAAGCAAATAGCAATGGAGAAGACGATGATTCTTTTTTTTTTGCAAATCATACGTCAAGACGATGAACCCGCCTACTTTAAGACACGTTAGCCCCATTTTAACCTACTTTAAAGTTGAAAACGTTCGTACTTGCGCGCCGCTTTCCAGCCATTCGCTAAATATATCCTTAAGGCGGTCGTAAGCTTTTGTAAGCGATGACTGTGCTTGCGATACTTGCGAAACATAAATCTTTCGGTTTATCATTGCTAAAGATACTCACAGACGCGGTATGAGTTTGCAGGGCTTTGTGTCAAATTTTTTTTCTTTATATTTCCTACAGTCGTCTCTAGGTTAATTAATCTAGGACAACCAGCGTCTCTATCTGAATTCAAGGAGCTGACGCGCTGAATTCAAGAAGCTACGCTCAAACCACGTACCGAGATAATCGGTATACGTTACAGTGAACCAACCTAAGCATATAAAATTAATCAGTAGACTATCCCTTTACCGAGTGGCACCCACAGGTCTATCAGTTTGATCAAATGACTTTTGTTTGAAAAAATTTTTTTCAATTTCATTGTTATACTGCTATGGTTTTTTACTTTGAGATTTTAGGCTTTTCGGTCAGTATTATCATTAATACTCATGCTTTCCAGATGGACGCCGCGTCTGTGTTCAGCTTCGTGCCGACGTTTCGCGAACATTTCACTCTGCGTCATCAGGGCTAGGAGGCTCCGATACTGAAGCTCCCTGTTGTCAGGAAGTCTTAATATACCTATAATTGCTCATACGGATCAGTGCTAAACAACATATGATCAGCTGAAAAACTGATCCGCATGAGCAATCATAGGTA
Organism: Trachelus iudaicus; assembly: GCA_030142595.1. NCBI lineage: Eukaryota > Metazoa > Arthropoda > Insecta > Hymenoptera > Cephidae > Trachelus > Trachelus iudaicus. Next base: position 3,603,619 of record JARQTH010000318.1, read on the forward strand.
TATTAAGACTTCCTGATAACAGGAAGCTTCAGTATCGGAGTTTCCTAACCCTGATGATGCAGACTGAAACGTTTGCGAAACGTCGGCACGAAACTGAACACAGACGCGGCTTCTATCCGGTTTTTTACTTTATTCAACAAATTCTATAAAATGTTATATTTTATGTCAAGTGCATCGTTTCCCTCGATATGACAGTTCGTTGGTAGGTAAAAATGTTGTTTTGAAAAATTGCAGGTCGACCACCTGTTTTTTTTTCCTTTCAACATAACTTCAACGTAAATCGAGGAAACCAACCAGATAGTAAAATCGTCTCTAGTGGTATAGGCGGAACGACGTAAAGGGATGATTTTGAATAAATCCCGAACTACATGCGCGGGCGTTTACAGCCTTTCAATGCGGTTAACACCTGCAATTAACTTTAACATGGAAGGAATGTGGGAAGCGCGACCTAAATAACGCGAGAAAAATTTTTAAGAGTCGCCAAAACCGGATACGTTTTTCCGTAATTTTTTTCTTTCTTTCTATTCTTTTCCCTCGTTCGCCATCCCACAGACTTAACCATGAGATTTTTCAAAACAGTCACGTCTCATACTCACGTCTCGTGCACGAGTACAATTTTGAGTGCTCGATAGATCGATCCGACTTGCCAAAAAAAAAGTAAAATTGACTTCGATTACCTGAAACAAAAAAAAATTCATCAGCATCGTCTTACAAAAAAAGTGCCTAATTTTTGTTTCAGTGTACGCTATATACATATAACGTAGTGACTAAATACAATGAGCCACTCTGAACAAAGTTGAGACCCACTGACACCCGTTCCTAGATAACCGTATCACAGGAGTCACCTACGCAAGCACATTCCCAGTAACATTCTCACCTTAATGAGAATCACGCATTTGATGTTGATTGACTATATACTGTATGAATGTCATCCTATACCCGAACGATTAGCCGCCGTTTAGATACACGATACGCAGCCATCTGTGAGTCTATCGCCCTCTGAACCGTCGCTACAACAAATATCTTTTCTCTTGATTCGAAGAGTCGCGCGGGTGGCTTTTGAGACGCGTGACTATGAGAATCTTAACGACAAGCTGGAATCGATCGATTCGTTATGCCTTCAGAAGATCAATCAAGCCTTTTAAGCCCTAAAATTAAGAATCATGAGAACCATGGCAAGTATAGTTAACGCAGTGTCACGTGCGTATTGAAAAATTATTTTAATGCATTTTCTTAAAAAAAAAATCTCAAGGATCTCGATAAAAATTTCAAGATCTATCAAAAAGATCTAACGCACGATAGGAAGTGCGTTAACCTGTGTATTATCTCGAAAAAAGGAAAAACTGTTCACATGCATTCCAGTACGTTTAGCGGACATAGAAACTACCCGGTATACCTGATAACGTACGAACTGCTTACTATTTTACGTTATCTTCCACGTCGACAGAAATCTCAACTGATAACAACCGAAAAGTCCGCTACAGGTATACACAGGTATACCCATACAAGCATGGTATAAATATGTATGTAAATACGAAGCCACGTGTTCCAGCGTTCCTCTCCATTGATGATCGTCACTGAATCAAAAAGAGAAAATCCAGGAAATAAAAGAATCTGTAGCAATGTTCAAAACGAATGTCCCATTTCTCTGTGCACGTAAAACGATATGCAAGATTGATCTAATTGAAATTGTCGTTATTGTTTTTTAAACAATAACAAAGAAACACTGGATAAACTCTTAGGGACAATCAAGTCCATGGAGATTCTCCGACAGGGAAGTGCCCAAGTGCTCGTTATGTCTGCCTCGTATTAGGATAATTTGTCTACTGAAAAATGCACTCGAATGCGCTGGAAAAGAAACGTGCAACATAAGATCGTGAGAACGTAGCTCGAATGTATATAGAGCAAAGCAAACACAAACAGTGTGAAACTGTCGAGACAGTGTCCAACGTAGTCCTATTACACGTGGCGGGTACCTTGATTCGAAAATTCAAAGAATACTACATATAGCCACACACGTCCGAGACGTAAACGTGAAAATACGAATTATCGAATGTATTTTACAAATTTGGAAAATAAATTTTTCAAAATACACCTAATTATTTGGACCAAAAGCACCACCCGAAATTAGCGTGTCCAATTGATTCATGTACCAGAACTATGTTCAGGCGGTACGAATACCTATCATAGATACAGTAGTCGTTATCTCGTTCGAAAGTTCGCAGCATCCTCAACTGCATCCCAGGAGAGATTGAGTCATACAAAACCCTAGAACCCACTCAAGTCAGTTACGTATAGCAAATGCGAGATGTGCCAATGAAAAGTGAACCTTGCGCCTTTACGACAGTAAGAAGGATGGATGCCACAAGTGCATCAATAAATAACGAGACGTAATAAGTAACAAGGCCGATAAGAAACGTAAGGGTTACTGTCAAAAATTCTTACAAGAGCTATTATCAAGTCAATGATAGTATACGGCGTAAAACTTAACGATCGATATGACCCAGATCGTCCTCGGCAGTTAACATAAATGTTCGCGAGAAAATATTCAAGCAACGAGAGAGAACCGCGAGTGATAAGAAAATATTTTTTTAAAATGAGTTATCTCTCTATACATTATACGTATGCGTCATCCTATATTTATATGATCCATGACGTAATTTATTCATAATCGACCGTGGGATTGGAGATTGATACACGCATTAAAAAAATGTCACGAACGAGCAGGAATAGTGAAGCCATTCGTCGTTTCTCATTAGATTACGCATGAGTATGCGTATTTGTGCATCAGCCTAACTTATGAGCACTAAAATGTATATTAAAGTTGAAAGTCGTAAAAACTAAGTATACATAGTACATATGTATATGCATATATATAGATAATCTTAATATCATAAATACGAAGAGACTTCGCGACGTTTCATGATTACGGTTTACCATGCCTCAGTGATGTCACGGTCCACTTGCGTACAGTGACGTATGGACTTGGGCTAATATGTATAATTATTCCATGGGTATATAAAAACGCATGGCATTTTCGTGTTAGCGACACGCAATATACCCGCAAGCATCGAATGTCAAAACTATTTTGTCTGGCAGCCATAAACGATAAGGTCGTAGCAAATTGGCTGAGGTCGATATCAGGACTTGATTGTCTTAATCGCTACTCGAATACTTAGCACTATGGACCTTTTACTTTTAATCCTCATCTAACGCACAAGGGATACGATAGTTCTACGACAAAACGTTGATCTACGAGTGATAATTGCATATTTCGAGAAGTTTATAACAAGTATACTAGCTAAAGAGTATACATTATGTACGTAAAGTAGATAGTTTAGTATACGAGCCGATATGTGGCCACGTGTGCGAAATTCCAAACAGCGCGGCTTCGCATGCTTGATCGAGCCTCAAAGGTTGGCGAATGGATTTATGAGGTGAGATAAGAGAAAATTTATTGATAGTGCAGGTCTTACAAACTCTTCGTCTCTGACTTGTACCCCAACTAGATACGACCACGTAGGGTATATGCAGCATCGTAAAAAAATGGTCCATACGAATTAGCAGCAAGTCTCCGAAGCAGTCTACGATCGACTGATAAGTTTCCCACGAAGTCCTTACTGTACTCCGCAAGAGAGTATATCCAGTATCTCGAGAATCAGTTGGAGATAAGAGAAAATTTATTGATAGCGAAGGTCTCACAAATTCTTCGTCTCTGACTTGTACCCCAACTAGATACGACCACGTGGGGTATATACAGCATCGTGCAAAATGGTCCATACGAATTAGCAGCAGGTCACTGAAGCAGTCTACGATTGACTGATAAGTTTCCCACGAAGCCCTGACTGCATTTCCGCAAGAGAATATACGCAGCATCTCGAGAATCAGTTGGAGATAAGAGAAAATTTGCGTGAGGCATATTTAAGAGAAAGAAAAAAAATAAATCCTACCCGAAATAGATCTTGAATAGACGCATCGTCGTAGGCGCCATAACTAAAGAAAGTCTTAAGCTCAATCCACACGGAAGCGAGGCAGGGACTTCTTAATCCCAATCATATAAGAAAGGCTTCCTATACGTAACACACGCGCCATGGAACGACCTATGCACCTATGCATATAAGTGCATAATGACATGTACACAAATCCCCATGTGGCAGATGCATGAATGGACATTGATTACGATCGAGTATTTAATCAGATTGTAATGACCAGGACGAGTGGGCATACTTAACGACCATATAAATAGTATTTCTTAGTAACTTGTACGCGTTTTCTGTTTGTCCAAATAGCGGGTGTTTCACGGACACCCACTATATATCAACGTGGAACGTATATCAGATAGCGTATACACAGCGACTGTATACGTGTAAGACCGAAAAAAAAAAGAAGAAAATTTCATTCTAAAGGAGGATCCACAATCTTGGTACGCTAGACGAATTTAGTGGACCGTGTGAAATGTTCTAATGAAGGTCCTTCTGTTCCTGAGGCCCGTCGACGTTGGCGACAGAACTACGCATAGCGCGACGAGGGTAGCCAACGAATCGAGTTTCAAATAACGTCATCTTGTTCGAGCGAGTGGGTGACATTATTCATTGTTCATAACCTCGTATCCGTAGCCATAGAATAAATTATCGTTCACACGTGACATCGGACGAAGAACGACTTTGCCATCTAGCGCCTCGTTAAACGTGGGCAACATCTGCGTTATTATCTGCCTATCTATATGACAAGCGCTTGTCGCAATAATGACTTCATTAACAATCGCGGCACGGATGGATTCCTTGACTTCAACAATTTTTCGCTCAAAACTTAATTACGCATGTCAAAGTGATACTGTAGAAAAAAGCTATGATATCGACGTCTAGAGGTTACGATTGTAAATCTAATGCCTAATCCGATTGCTTTCAATTATTTAAATGACTTTTAATGACAGTGTTAACGCGATCGGCCGACAGATCGCGCTGCGATCGAAATGCATTTAGGTGCTGCAAATAGTGAAAATGATAACGAAAATTATAGACACGACGTTTTCAAGTATCGATTGTCATTGATGTTCGCAGAAGCGATTGAGATACCAGGAGAAAGAGAGAAAAAAAGGAGAACATCAGAAAGCAGGAAGCTTCGTGAGATCGCACGTACGAAAGTATCCACAGTCGGCGCGGTAAGGACGATTCGTGTCGTCATGAAAATCACAAGATATAGATAAACGTATATACACTATAAGTTATGTCGGTACTATTTATCAAACGATTACGATAGACCGCACGAAGCTACGTCATGGCTAATAATAAAAGAGGAGGCGTCTGTCTTTGTAAAAGGCAAGCTACTTTTTTACTGCCGATTACAGAGTGCCAATACAGAAAACGCCCTCGAGTCAAATTAACAATCCTGGGTTATTTGCACGATGCCGGTGGTCGAGTGGCGCGAAGTTTAAATGATGCGAATAAGACCAGGAGGTATCCAAGAGATAATTTACTCGCAGTATTTATGCAAATCGATGCAATTTATATAATTATTTTTGATCCAGTAACATGATTATAAATTGCAGCTCAAATATTATAATCCTATTGAATTAAGCTCGAATAGGAAATCTAACGCAGAACTGTTACGGAAAAGTTAATTGAAAAGTAATAGAGACACTGCAGCGAGTCGTACGTCGTTCTGATTATCTGTCAAACGACTAGTAATAAAGGACTAAAATAAGCGTGTCGCGCGTCAATTCTTGCGAAAGCCAAGAGCAAACGATTTCTGAGAAGGGACGGCTGGCTTTCTTTTCTTTCTTCGCAGCGAATCTGTTTAGACTGCAGAGGTTCGAATGTGCCTTGAAAAACATTTCGTCGGAGGCAGCGCCGGTTGCTCCATCGTTATTCGTCTACGCATCTTGGCATGGACGATCCGTTAGAAACGTCCGCGAGATCGGCAAAGAGTTGATGCTTATCCGTACGAAGTATAAGGCTCGAATTGATAAAGTCACGATTAAAGTAACGATAATAATTATACTGTAAGATAAAAACACAGCAATTTACTGAAATTATACGTGGAAGTATCCTCCGCAGATAGTGAGTATACACAGTCCATAGGTCCCAAGTCGAAACACGTATGAACGGCGCCTAAGGATAAACTAGAAACCGACAGGATTTTACGTCTGACTTCTCGTGGATTATTCACGGCCTATGAATCGTAAATTTATCTACTGTTTCTACGTATGGCTGAAAGGGATCGCTGATCTAGCAGATTCGAAACTCGAAGCTTCTTTGAAATTCCGCGGCAATCGAGCAGCGCAGCTCGTTATGTAAACCGAGCGCGTTGCTACTCCCCACCTGTGGTCGAAGCTTTAACATGAATAACTTTTTAAACTAGCGAACATTACAGCGATAAGGAAAGGAAGGAAGGAACTCGGCGAACATCTAAGAATTTCGACATAACCGGGAATCATCATTTCCGATAGAAATTGAGGTTAGGTTGTGCGTCCGAACGACATTATTTAAGGCGGGTAATTCAAAGTCTGATAAATCCTCTTAAGCAAGCATTTCGGTCGTAACGAGAACGTGGATTGTCCTTTCGCGAGGAGGAAAGGAGAATTCACATGAGTGCTACATGACTGGTGACTCACGATGTGCGGAGATTTGCCGAGGAGACGCCGTCGCCGTTGCTATGGGACGGCTTCGAGACTCGAGGGATTATCAGACTGCAAATGAAGCAGCGACCTTTTTCCTTCGGTTCATGGGACAAGGCTGTAACACCATGACGCGAGTGTGCGTCTGATTTTTTTACCAGACGTGCGATGGTGAAACCAGTTTGACTCGTCGCCCACACGCGGCACGTATGTTTGCTCTCCTCTTCGTCTCCCTCCCTCCCTCTCACGCTCAGCCCTCCTCCCCTCTCTCTCTCTCTCTCTCTCTCTCTCTCTCTGTCGCATTGCTGAACTGTCTCTATTCTCAAGATCCCAGTCTCTTTTTCTACATCTTTTGTCCTGACTTCTCTCTGTCTGTCCCCCCCTCCCCCTTTCTCTTACTACTTCAGAGCCTCCACGAACATCAGTAGTGAGGATGCGCACATCGTTCCGAACTGGCTGTTGCTCATCAATGGACCAGAAAGCATCCTTATCACACTCCATCAAAAGGGTACTTAGCGCATTCCAAGCTATCCCGATACTTGAGGACACTTTTAACATCATCCCACCGATACGTGACGTCATCAAGGAATTCAAGAACAGAAAGCAAATACCTATGTACATGACATAGAAGTCATGAATGACAAGAATTGCAAGTCTATTATCAATGTAGATGCGCCCACGCCGTTGAAAATGGCAGAATGGATTCTCGGCTAAAAAGTTCCTTTATCTAGCAGTACAGTCGAACTGAATCGGACGTCTCATCCTGGGAATGCTGGAGACTAGCGTAAAGGTGAGAGGAACGGGGATAGGTAGCTTGTATTAAGAAACGTTACCTGCATTTACAGATATATACACCCGCGCACGCGGCCAATGTCGCTACATGGATACTGGGGGCCTCCTTTCTATAGGTGGATACACCTATAGATAGATTCATGGATATACGAGTACGTGTGTGTTATCTAGGTAGTCTGGAGGTTCCTGCCTAGCCGTGCGTTGAACTTCCTTGAGACAATAATTGAAATCCTGCCAGAGACTTGGGATACAGTTTTCGTATTCACAGCTTAAAGTCATTCTTGGATCATTTTCATTGACGCAACAGCCACCGGCTGTAAGACTCGAGCAATCGATATGGGATTAATTTAATAAACTTGTAGCGAACGGCAGAGATAATTAATAAAGGCGGAACCACGTGTAAGGGAGAGAGAGGGGGGGTGAGAGAGAGAGAGAGAGAGGAGGGGGCGGGGTGACCGAACGAAAGAGAGGGAATAGGTGAAAAAAGGAGCGAACAAGCTACGATTACGAAGACTGCTAACAAACGAAACGCTGTCTGCCCTATCATAATATCGTTAATGCCCTAATAAGGATTATGAGAAAAATCAATTAAAAACGATATCGGTCCGACAAATGGGGCATGTTGAAATTACGGTAAAACGTACATCCCCCTGACTTACAGTACCCCAGCATAATGGATATGATATTTCCTATCCCTAATTTGAATACTTTTTACAAATCATATGGATTTCAAAGTAAATTATTTTATTTTTATTTATTATTTTACATGCACGTGCACCGTGCCTTTGACATAGGACGTCATAGGCCTAAGCATAGGACGTCATTCTGTCAGAAATAAACCGAAACCTACTTTGCTTTCTTGATTACGAGCTATTGTATATTAAGAATGCACATAACTCTATTTTCAAGATATCAAGATGACTGTACCCTTGTAAATCGCTCTTAAGATACAATTACATCAGCTCTCGCTCGTCTATACTGTTTCTATGCTATTGTATTGTTAAAATAATAAATCCGACAACATGAATTCTCCTTCTTACGAAATCGCCATTTTTGGAAAAAAGCCGATTCAAGCTTGCGTCATGGAACCGGTGATTATACTTTTTTTTTAATACAGTGAAGACATCTGCAAATGAAATAGACATTGTCCCTGAGAGACTTAACGCATATCCACACCCACAATGGAGTTGCGTCATATACGAAAAACATCGTTATAACCACATATGTTTTCACATGTGTACGAGCATCTTCTCTTCGTAAACCAAGTGCATCTAAGACCTTATAAAGTCATGGGATTATTAACTTAATAGGAATGCAGTAGCCAACTCAAGTTTTCAAAAGGCAAATAAGATTGGTCATATTGGCATAAATAATTCACGACTACGAAAATTAGCGAAAAAATAGTAAAATTACTTGAATGACCAGAAGAAAAAGATAACACTATCCAGAAGTATCTTTTCTCTTTTCTCTTTAAATGTCGACCGCCTGCAGGTAATACTCTTCCACCTGGAAATATTTCGCGAAATGGATATTTATTATCCGAGCGTGTGTCTATTCGTGTATTATTTACACAAGAGACTCTTCACGTTTCACTGTTTACTATCCTGCTCCATAATCCGGGAGCAGATTCTGGCCTCCGTGTATAAATAATTATTACTAAGACATTTTTGGTATATCGTTTGACGGAACAACGACAGCATTTCGCGGCACCTCGTGGAAACTTTTGTACCCGATGTAGTAAATAAAGCTATTGATGGCTACTTTCTGTTTTCAACTGTTCCGCGAGACATTCTTGATAACTAGTCAAAGCACTAATGGAATCGATTCTATATGCGTACACAGGCATATCAACCGTTTCTTGGTATCCCTGAAGAACGAAATTCAATGCCATTTTACATTAAAATATACGATACGTTGATAAAAACGGGTTCATTATTAATGATCTTTCTCAGAAATACAAGTATCAAAACAAAATAATTACGGTCCTTAGATACGTATACACCTCCGTGTAAACAACTAACTATTATGCAATTTTGGGGAAAAAATGACGTCACCGCTCACACAACCTTACAAGTCACACAAGTAGAATATCTTCTTTTTTCTCCTTCTGACTACTTTTTATCATTTCAAGTGTCCTTCGTGCATTTACCACGATGCACTGGAACAGTCTGGAAGACGACTTCCTCTTATGTAAGGTACATCTGATGGTATGAATCGACCATATGTTAGGTTAGGTCCTTACAAAGCACGTATAACGATTTTTTGCACATTCGTTTCGAGTTCACTGCAGTGCGCATGCGCCTAAGCAAATCGTCCCGGCAAACGGTCCCAACTGGCATCCAAAATTGTCTGCGTTCCAAATGCGAAGTCCGATTCTTCCTCGAGCTGGGAATTAATGGCGGACGGTACGCAGGGTCATAGTGGAACGTTACGATATTTTTAACAGACGCAGGACGCAAACTGTATTTTTAACTTTTACTACCGTAACGAATAACTAACTCCAGCGCGACAAGACCCATAACATCGGCGTATATGACATCAGAGCACTATGGGTCTCTTGTGTAATACGGCACGTTTCACCGATTGGTTTACGAGATGTGTGGCCAATGGCGTAATACATCATGTTTTTAATTCTCAAACTATAGGACACCTTTTGCCATGGGAGGCTAAGCTGGGTCCATATGTTTTTACGCAGGCTAGTACAAGCTGCTACGGTATTTGATGTACGACCTTTTGTACGGGACCACTCGGATGGCACGAGTGGTCCCCATAAGTTTTTAGATGGCGTTGGCCTTTCTCCTTTAAATCCATGGCACCTCCATGCTGACCCGTCATGTTTATTTTGGGCCCACTCTCTTTCTCTCTTTCTTTTCACTGTTTACGTCTGCCTCCAGTTCTGCCGTGTAACGTGTATGCGACCCAACGAATCCTCTGCCCTTTTTTATACACGTGATTTATATTTTGGACTTGACATCGGGTCAAGTATGGAACAATTTTTTTTTTAACTTGCCAAAATATATCCTAACCTCTCTAATGCACGTGGACTCGAAATTTAAATTATTCGTCACTCATTGAACGAAAAAAAAAAATTTTCCTTAGCTCAAAAACAACACGTGTAATTCAATGGAATATAATGGAATGTCAAGGGCTCATTCTTATCTCGAATTAAAGTTTAACCAGCAAAAAGATTGAAGTACCAATTAGAATTTTGCACAAGAGACATACAATCCATTGCATGGCATGTACATGGAAACCATAGAAATCCCAAGAACTTTACCAAACAATCTAATGGAACTGATGAAAATATCGTATCGCCAATTTGACAAGTCTAAAGGTAAATCTCTCTCTCTCTCTCTCTCTCTCCATAACATTAACTTTTGAAATTGCGCGAGACGCCATTTTTCGAGATATAGTAACCCCTTATGACCCCATGACCTCTGCAGAGCATCGATATAAATCCTCGTATAGAGTTGCCCATACGGCACGTATCCTGAGAACATTACCATATTTTTCATAAGGTACAAATCTTTCGTATCGCGTCCAGCTGCCTACGGGATCTTCTAGCATTCAAATTCGAACTATCCAACGTCTTCTGGCCATTGACAGGTATAGAGTATCGAAATGAAGCAAATGAAAAGAAACGTGACAAAGGGATAATTCGACCTTATACCATGCTCTCCTCAAAAAAGACCTCGGATCATCCATAATCAAATTTTTCTTCATCCCCTGGAAAACTCGATTGAAGAAAGTCGACAGAAGACGAATATTACTGCCAAGAGGGACCAAGCCAGTCACTACTTACTTGGCCAATTAAACACAGCAATTATCTAAGTGCCAATCGAACGACGCTGAAATGCCTAAAGCTTCGGCTAAACGGGGACCGATCGAAATTTGGATCATTTTTAAATTGACCTAGGTCGAACTTTAGCCCGCGGATATGCGACGCGTTAATGTAATGTACTGACTCGAGATAACCGCGTTAAAATCGCATTACTAAATAATTTCGTGCCATCGTTCCATCCTTACCATGGCCATTCTTCGCCCGCTTCTTGAACCTAATTCAATTCCTCATTGATTAGCAATTATATCCGTTAGCCAATACATGGCAGATAAATTTCAAACAGCTGTATTAATTTTACGAAAACTAGTACAATTTTTATACGCGTTGTTACAAATAAAATTTTTATCAAAAATCACTTCTTATTATCACCGATAAAAGAAAATAAATAATAAAAACATCATTTCTCTGACACCATAATTGTGTCACTCTTATCGCTGTCATGGATGCACGACATTTTTTTTTTTAATACGCTTTTCCAGGTTAAAGATAACAAAGACTCCTTTATCGTGCGCTTATCCATAATGTTTCAAGATATGAAAACTAATTGAAAATCTTATTTTGACATAAAAAAAAAATGAAAATACAAGGTAACGTCGGCCAGTTTGCCATAGATAAATAACTAGCTTCGAGTAATTTTTTTTTATAGGAAATAATGATTTTCATCAAGTCACTCCTGAGAGTCGATTAATTGTACGAAATAAATTGTACGATTCCTAAATATGAGAAAAAACTTTGAACCAAGGTTTTAACCAATCGGATCAGAATAATAAGGTCAGAATTCTTATTCTTTTCTTGATTGCTCTATATTACTCTTTCTATATCGACTTCAGAACGGCAAACGGTACCGCACGTTCTTTGACTTTAGCTTCTGAATTCAATGCTCGCGTCTTCAATTGTCTCCTCACGGATGATTTCCTTCAGTCCCGTTTTAAACTAACGACAGTTTCCGGCATATTTCGCGTTCCAATATATAATGCACATTGAACTACTTTGAGAACAAAAGGTTATAAGTAGTACGCTCTAGCATCATGCATTTGCAACATTAATTACGGATATTAATAGCAAAAAATAAAAATGATTTTAGTTTCCATTATGAGCGAAATATCGTTAAAAAAATATCGATTTATTATTGACATATATTGATAGTTTAATAATTTTATTTAATTTCCGGGTTTTGGCAAAAATATAAAAACTATTTGAAAATATCAGTATCCAATGTGCCTCTCAGTTACTTGACTGAAAGCACAAACGACAAGATACAATTTGTATTTTGATACAATAGCAAATCAAATATTATTATTTTATAACTGTCTAAATGATTTGTCATAACCTATATTGACATTTAATTAACCGGTGCCGCAGAGACGAGCAGAAAAATGCGTAACTACGATTTGACAGTGTTTATTCAAAGTTTTTATACAATTAATCATCAGCAGCGCTCGACTGCCGACCGATAATCTAGATAACTGTCGGCACTATCACTGTGCGATAACGGTAGTATGAAAAAAATATTGCATAGGTCTGCGATTAAGTATCCACAGTAATTAAAAGTTTCTGCATGCAATTACATACGACAAAAAAAATATATTAATTGACAACGATTGCGAACATCGTTAAGCGCGCAGCCGAAGTATATTGTCCTAATGTCCCAAGGATGAAAAGTAACGAGATTAAAAAAAAATGATAGGCAACAAAAACAAAACCAAAAATATTGACTGTTTAATTAGAAGCACTAACGAAGCGCGACCTTTTATCACATTAATTAGTCGATCAGCCCAAAGTAAGAGTTACGTCCGTTCCATACATGAGTGCATATCAATTACGTACATCAGAATTTCAAACTCACGACTAACACAGATAAAGATAGAAAATACGTTGCCATTAAATTCTCACCACTTTGAAAGTCGAATTGCGAAGAATCCAGCGTGAATTTTTAATTGAGTTAATTCATTCACAAAATAAGTGCGTCGACGCTTTACCGTGCATTGATGTTTCGTATTTCCCCCCACCCCAAAAAAAAAGAATCTTTTCTAAATACCAGACACCCTAAACTACGTTAAATCCACACATTGCTGTCATATTGACCTCGACTATAGACTTTCGTAAGACGAGTAAGAAACTCGCGATAAAATCATATCGTGTTAATCGAATGTGATCGAAACTTTTCATCTTGCCAAATGAATATCGATTTGTCGATCAACGTAGATACGTAACTTTCGAATACGATTATTCTTATCGATATTTCAATTTATTAAATATACATACGTCCCAGATTCGTATTTGTCAACTACGACTAGCACAGAGATACATTTGTATGTGAATAAAAATTCCAAAAGATGATTCTTCATCGAACGACTCGTATGATAATATTATAGGCATACACTGTACTCGGGATACGCAAACAATACTGAAAAAATCTTTGCAAACGGACTGTCAATTAAAACTAGTAACACGTCTATAATTTTTACACCGGTGAAATATAGTCGATGATATTTTTTTTCCCCCTATTGTTTTCATATTACCAATAAAAAAGTTCAATTGACACGTGGTGGTACATGATTTTTCCATGGGAGACCGATCGCTCAGTAATTTATAGTCCTGCTGGATTGACAACGTGTATGTCGTCAAACGAAGACAAATTATAAACGTACAATCCCTGGCCTATTGGCCAAAGCCCGATGCACATATTCATTCCATACCCAACCCTGCCGGTGGTATCGCTATGCCAATGCATATATGTCCATAACCATCTACTACGTACAACCAAATTCAAAAATTCAATGAATCCCGGAAGAACCACGTATTCACATGTGGATGCAGATATAGCATATGAGTGAGTTACAGTCACAGATATTTTATCGAATACGAATTCCTCTATATTGATAACGCGTAACAAGACTTATCAAAGTAGCACGAGTTAAGTCCCTCGTGTATAGGTTATGTTACCGACTAGCAGATTTCTTACTGTTTGCTGCTGATCGGCAGGAATGAACGTAACATCGATATATAAATTTAAGAATAATCTGACTCGCAGATGACTTCACTATACTAATTATCATCGAGTCTCCGATAAGCGTATAACTCTAAATAAGTATTAAGTAGCGGTTACGAAAAAAAAGTTTTAAAGAGAGTGCTATACACGGTGCTCGTATATTTTTCAAAAGTTTAAGCACTCGTAAAGTTTCACGGTCTCTTAGAAACGTACATACATATATCGTTACCCAACTTCGCCCCGTTAAAACTCGAGCGTCCGAACAAACGAACTTAAAGTATCATCAAGTATCCATTAGGATCGATTCGTCTCGATACAATTGAATACAGGAACGACTGGTAAGCATTACTTTTTGACTCTACCATACTTTGACGTTTTTAAAAGTCACAAGTGTAGATACTATTGGAACTGAGACTCACCTCAGAGGCGACTGCGAGGGTCGTACCAAGCAGCATGAACAGCAATACACTCTTTAGTAACACACTCGTCATCTTGATGCTCCTGTTGGGTGGATGATTCGCGGCAATGAATAAAGAAAAAAAATAAAAGACGCGACCGGTCCGTATGATCCTGCCACGTGCAAAATCGCGCGCCGCCCTTAGCGACAACAACGAAAATACATGACGCTCGTTCGCTCGACCTCCTCCTCGTGATCTCGATCCGATTGTTGACAGTAGACGCGTATTATGGCTGAATATTTTTAACGACGTGAGGGTGGACTCTGACAACTGCAGGGACCAATCGACTAACACAACACGATTGGTTTTAGACTATTGGATAGACGTGATGACGGACAGGCTGATCGGGAGACAGTCAAAACACCGTACACACCGTACCGGCGTTCGGTAGCGTCTGAGAGGCCGAGCGGGCCGGCAAGATAAAACTTTTTCAAAACCCCCGTGGTTTTCCCTCTCCTCTCCTCACTACCTTCTATCTCACTCGATATATATATACATCTTGTTCCCTCTTGCTCTTTCGGTGTGTCTGTATCTGACTCCTCTGGCGCTCGTGCTCCCTCACTCTCTGGATTCACTCCCACCACTTCCTCCCTCCACCAGTCACTCTATCGGGCTACCTCTGCTCTCGCTCTCACTTGCTTTCCTCTGACTCTATGTATACTCCTTCCTTCGTCCCTCTCTGTCTCCCTCTTTCTCTATGGGTCTCTATGGTTCAGGATTCCTCCTGACTGCAAGGAGAACCCGATGCTGCTGCTACTGCCGATGTCGTCAACCACAGGGACCACAGGTTTGCAGAAATTAGCTTTTCGATCATTATGAATTTCACTGTAGAATACCTTGTGTACGTTTATGATACAGACCTTATGACGATACGTTACATACAACGAGCGGCACAGTGAAATTATTATTTGACACCATCAGGCGTATCTACTCTGTCGTATCTGGATATTGGATGTATCCCTTACGGTTGCATCTTGGCGTGTTTTGAGATACTGGGATATTCTCGTTAGATGGACCAATGAAAACGGATGCTGAGGACGATTTTTTAAAACTGGTCACACAAACTTTTTATTGTTTTTTTGTTGGCAACTTCTTCAATGTGCACTGCCATTCGAATTCGTACGACGCGCATCCGCTGGGAGTTAAGAAAACTGAAATTCGCATGAGGGCATTTCTATATTTAGAATGTGGAACTTTTTGCAATTTTCATAACAGCAATTACATTCTTGAAACATATGTAATCAAGATTTTATTGTATGCAAATATCACGGATATATAATGAGATATATATAGATGTATATCTCAATACTTTATACCATTAATCGAGAATATTATTGATCATCGCTAATACAAATATATATTAAATAAAACTTATTCAATTTCCGCAGATCCACTTGGGTTACCTTCATTATAAAGCTCAATTATTTTTTAAGTTACGTAACGCAAGCATAATACAATTGATCACACGAAGACAAATTTCATGAAGATACTTCATACCTCTCCAATGTTCCCTACGCGAATTATACCACGGATACTAGAATTAGTCTTAATGAGAAAATTTGCGAGAGTTTAACGACTTTTTACGAGCCGCTTTATCTTGCGGTACTTTCGATTAGCCATACTGAACGATTTATAGCTCAACCGTGTCAAGGCCATAGCTGGTATCAGGGTCAAAGGTCATACATTGTCTCTCTTTTTTTATTCCCCCCATCCGTTCTAAGCGTTAACAAAAATAACTGCTCATCTTTGTCTCAACTCGTCTGCGCACCTTGAACTTACAGAATATAATAGGCCTACGTGAAATAACGTAATAAATGCATGTATAATCAAATGAAAGAAATTTAAAAGCCTCCTACTCTAAACCAACTTCCTACGTATAAATGCTTGTACATTCGGATTCGCAAGTGTAATCTACCAGGCGCCACCTTCCCCCTAATATCAAAACAAATTTAACGGCTGTGTAGTAATAGACTCTTGCGCGATTTCCGAACTTTACGATAATACGAGAGTCAGTGTTATTTGAGTTTACACATGACTCCACATAATCTTATTCGCTGAAATTCAGATTTCAGTATTTGGAACGTGCCATCTGCACTTTTAGCGAATCTCGACTTCTTGCTGGGTTAATTCGAACGTCGTGATCTCGAATTAATGTTTTATTTAGTCTGGACCTGGCTGCAGGCTTGTTAAAAGCTTCACATATCGGGCTGCATACGTGTCCTTGAATACCTACGCATGTGCGACGTCGTAATACGTGTGCATTACCAAGTCAATGGCGCGGCAAACGCAATTTTCGAGACATCCGACTGCGTTCAATAATTGAGATATTTTTTTACATACACTTATATTGTCAACGACGTTTCCATGCTCCGAATACGTTACGAGAGAGAGAATGCGAATTTCCAAACGACATTCCTAGCGACGCAGAAAATTCTAAATTAAACCATCCTTTAGACACCAATGAAAAAAAAAAGATAAATAAAAGACTTCCTTTACCTACTTTGACATTTTGATATAAAGAAAATGGACTCCAAGATAGGCATGAGTGGTTCTAATTAAGAAATGTAGATACTCGTTTGATGAGGAATTACAGTGAATCCAAGAGAACATTATACTTAAAAATGATCAGTGTTATCTGCAACGCTTTCCCGGCAATTGCTGTTCTCTAAACACACTCAATGTACCTAATCGTAATTTCAAAATATTAATGAAGATCGATAACTTATTTCTTCCAGTAATCAATAATATAGTATATGTAACTGAAGCTACGATATATAGTTATAAGATATTCTTTACTATTCGTACCTTGTGGATTCTTAAAGTAGACAATGGGGTCTCCGCGATGGGGCTGAGTAACTGTGTCTCACAGCTTGAGGGCATTCTTTGTCGGTTTTGAGGCTCCAATTATGGACGAATCTCTTTACGATGCAAGTGACTCGCAAACGATTGTTACGGTGCCCTTTTTTAGTAGAACAAATTGAAATAAATCAGACAAATCAAGTCGCGAGTGACTCACGTATATAACGCCTTCGTTTCAGTTCATTGGTTCGCGACAGTAGACTTTCATTCATTCTTTGATGTGGAGAAGCCTGCGTCATCATGGCAAAAGAAAAATAGCGTAATTAAACGTACATCTGCCGCCCAACTCTAGAAAACTCACGGTACGTAGCAGCCTCTACAATAACAGCCGTTAACGAATTATTCAAAGTTTAATGCATCCTGGGAACAATTACTGCGCATGCACGGACATGTTGCTGCACATTTAGGCTCGATTGTGGACTTATAATACATGGACCCCGCACCTCCATGCTAAGCAATGGTAAGAGTTTGAAGCAAGGGGGATTGTGACTTTGTGAGACAGACGATTGCGGAAATTTTCTACCTCGTTCTATTCCTGCGCGCGCATAATTTTAAGTGCTTTACCGACGCAGCTATAGTGAAAAATAACCTATAAATAATAATAAGTTATTCAATGTGACAACGAGTATCAATAGTGAATTTGGATCTTGGGGTCTTACAAAAAAAATTCTTTACTCATAATTTTTTATTAAAATTTTATTTAATACTAGTTGCATGTTGCTCTGCCGGTAATAGACGGTCATATGTGCGCGCAGTTAAAGAGGACAAGTAGACTTTATCAAAATTCAATTCTTGTCAAATAGAGTATTTTCAATATTTTATTCTAAAAATGAGCAGTCTTCTATTATTCAATATGTCACACTGTCTGTGGTAACATTATGCCTACGGTGGGAAAAATAAAAAAATTGTCCTGTCGATAACTACTTTTTATGTTCACCAGTAATTTTACGTGAAAAGCACGTAAAATTTAGTATACGCTAAGTATGTATTAGAATCAGATTTAATTCAATTTGTAAATTATAATAAATCTACTTTATTGTGTTACCTTCTAGAGTTTAATGTTGCGCAGAAACTGTAATACCGATGGATATGTTGATTTTCGTATTTTTAATTTTCCTTGGATTTGTAGATACAGTATCAGCCAAATAATATAATAGGTGATGCGTGGGTGATGCTATGAAAAAGATGATTATCAAATTTTTAATTTTAGCGCGCCTTATTGAGTTTTTACATACCTAGCTTTAATTAATACGTTTGTACATTGATTCTGCAGAATTTGGCCAGTGAAGTTAACAGTTTTCGAATTTCACTTTATATTTGCTATACAGCTTTCAGGGTTGTAATGAATAATATGTTGTACCTGTTGCTTCTGACTTTCTTCACTAATAAAGGACATTCAATAAAACAATGCACTCCACGAATTGGTAAGGATCTGTATTGAAATCACAAACAAATAATTTTTATATGATTCTTTACTAATCTATGTATCACTTTGCAGCTATCATCGGGGGAGGTATTAGTGGATCGTCAGCATCACACTATTTAAATGAATTATTTAATGAAAATGTACGGATTGATGTCTTCGAAGCTAATAATATTGGCGGACGTTTGGCTACAATAGAAATAGGACAGAATTTGTATGAAGCTGGTGGATCCATAATTCACCACAGACAACGATACATGAATGACTTCATCGAAATACTTGGTAAATAATTAAATAGCGTTATGTTTTCATAATCTTTAACTAAATACGATGAATTATTTTCCAATTGCTGACTATATATTTATTTAAGGGTTGGAACAAAGACCTTCACCTGACAATCAAAGGTATGGTGTGTGGAATGGAAAGGAATTTGTTTTTGAAGAGAGTAACTGGGAAATCTTAACATATTTAAGACTCTTTTATAGATATGGTTTCCAGCCTTTTACTCTGTACAGGTATGTTGCTAAGTCAAATCTTACAAGAAAAAGGATTTAAACACTTATATATCCATAATCTGTACCAGACTCATAAATATAAATTTTTATCCTGAACAGATACATTAATAAATTGCTTAAAGATTTTGAGACAATATATAAACTTCAGGATAATGGAGCAACATTTATTAACACAACTTCACTCATGGGAGCTATGAATGAAGAATTTCCAAAGATGATGAACACAACAACAAAAGATCATTTACTAAAGCTTGGCTTCTCATCGAAGTTGATAGACGAACTAGTTAGAGCTACATTAGTTGTAAATTATGCACAAGACACTAATGTTCAGAGTTTTGTTGGATGCGCATCTGTAGCTGGAGGTGGTCTTAATTTATGGGCTGTGAAAGGGGGAAATGACAAGGTAAATCTTGCATCTTTGATTGCCTTGAAATTATATGATTATTGTTAAAACACAAATTATAATATTTTGCTCTTTAAGATACCTAAAGGGCTTATTTCAAAAGCTAAATCAGTAGAAGTGGTGCCTTCTCAAGTAACAAAAATTCGTTATTCTCAAAATAGCGACAATTCATTACAGTATGAAATTTTTTACGATCAGGAAGGTGAGCAGAAAATACACAGTAAATCATTCATGTTTGACCTAAATATGCAATCATACTCAATACCTTACTTTCATATTTTTTTTAAATTTTCAGGCATCTCCAACAGCAGTTTTTACGATATTGTTATCATTGCTACACCTTTAACACAAGATCAAGAATGGTTCATTGAATTTGAAGGATTCCCAAACGGAGAAGCGTTTACGTTTCCTGGAGAATATCAAACAACTGTTGCTACGTTTGTGCAGGGAAACTTGAATCCATCATATTTCGGATTGGCGGAACCACTGGACGGTGTAATGAGTTGCAACCTAACAAATACGAAGATCAACAGTATCGGTAAAATATTTCCGGTGGAAGGTTATACAGGAGCTGATTCGAGGGTTTGGAAAATATTCAGCAAGGAGTCTTTAAAATTGGAAGACTTAAACGACATATTTCTACAAGTACGACATCAAACGTGTTTTTATAATAACTAAAAATATATATAATATAATGTAACATAATTATTGGAACCAATTCCAATTTCAGATTGATGAAGTAAAAGAAATTAAATGGAAGGCCTACCCACATTATGGTGCAACTTTGCGCAATGACAATTTTAAACTCTACGATTTAATCTATCAAACAAATGCAATAGAATGGGCTGCAAGTGCTATGGAAATGGGTGCCATAGCCGGAAGAAATGTTGCTATACTGGCTTATAATGAATATTTACAGAAATATTCTTTAGCATCATCGCAAAAACCATCAGATAAGGAAGTGCTAAAAAAGAAACGCTTGTCGGAGCTATAATTTGTACATATTTGAAAAATTAACATTTTTATTCCAAAGGTGTCAGCAACAATGTTTTATGGAAATTATTGAAATGTACTATAATCTTAGCTTTTAGTACTAGTCAATGCATTGTAATATGTCTTGTTAAAAGAAATATATCATACGCAATGGAATCTTACTATTTGCTCTGTTCATTAATAACATCTATTTTTTTATTCAATATTTTGTTACGGTAACGTGATGTAATATATGATGTCGATTGTTTTATAGGATATAGGTCATCCTAAGTGTAATTGGTATACACCGTATACACCAACATAGGGTGGAAGAAAAAAAATTTGTTCTCCGCCATTGAGGAGATCGTGAGGTATTAATGTTGTGAAAAAAATTTGTATTTGATGTCTATAGTGTAACAATGAATATTATTTATACCACAATCTTTATCTCAACTAATATTTGTAATGATGCAAGCCGGTAATAAATTCTTTCACAGATATACACGTTAGTCGTCCTAACCTGGTATATTAACAACAATTAACACAAATTGATAATGATCTAGCTCATAAAATGTGATAATTGCATTATCAGAATAAATTCGATTAAATGAGGGAAAAAACTGTGTTACATACATTTTGGCACGTTATTATAATTGCAAGACTCTTGCAAACTTAACCTCGCGCAGGAAGCGATAAGAACAACAGTTTATTATCTATTTCGTATCGGAATGTGGAGAAGCACAGTGCTGTTGACAAAACAGCAAATTGAATATCCATCGTTTTATAAAAATCTTTGACCTGTGGTTCAACTGTCATGGATAATCATTCTGTTCGTATAAACTATACCCAGAGCTCTAGAGATGCAGAAGAAATAACTATGGTATTTGATAATCCACTGAAACAGCATGACCTAAAGAAACGTGAAGGGGAAGCTCTGCTGACCACTGATACAAAAGGTGGACTATTTAATCCTAGAGCACTTTTGTTCTTGATACTCTGGTATGTCTTCAGTGGATGTACATTATTCCTGAACAAATACATACTGTCGTACATGGAAGGAGATCCCACCATACTAGGTAAAATTTCTTTATATCAAAGTCAAATACATAAATATATTTTCGATAAAATTGGTATCCTAGGTGCTTGTCAAATGTTGATGACAGCAATCTGTGGATTTATACAGATGTACTTTCCATGTGGTATGTATCGTGCAAGCTCACGTTTAATGAGACCACCTGGCTTTTACAAACATATGACACTCGTTGGATGTACTCGATTCACAACAGTTGTTTTGGGATTGGTTGCTCTCAATTATGTAGCTGTCAGTTTCACCGAAACTATTAAAAGTAGCGCACCACTTTTTACTGTATTAATTAGCAGATATCTACTAGGTAAGCTCATTGTCAGTCAATCGAAATGTGGTTATTACAAAAGAAAATTTGAATGCATTTGTAATTTGAAATAATTCTACCACTTTATCTATTGTAGTGATTATTAACATGGATTTCAGGTGAGCATACTGGTCTCTATGTTAATTTATCATTAATACCTGTAATGGGAGGTCTTGCCCTCTGTTCTGCCAACGAAATAAGTTTTGATTTGAGAGGATTTGTAGCAGCCATGGCCACGAATTTAACAGAATGTTTACAAAACGTTTATTCAAAGATGCTAATAAGCGGTGATAATTTTAAATACACGTGAGTGAGCTATCTGTTTCTATTATGGGATGATTCCCGTTTGAGTTCAGTTTGATAACTATCATCGAAGAAATATCTACCAGATAATAACAATTTATGTATCTATTGCAGGCCTGCAGAGCTTCAATTTTATACCAGTCTAGCATCCATAGTGGTACAAATACCAGTTTCAATATTACTGGTAGATTTACCAACTCTAGAGCATTCCCTATCTTTCAAACTATTCTCTGCATTCCTTCTCAACGGAGTGTTTTTCCATTTTCAAAGTATTACCGCTTATGTACTTATGGATTATATTAGTCCCGTCACGCATAGGTAAGATTTTCCATTAGAAATCAACTATATTTTAATTATACACTAATTATTGACAATATTTATTGCCATTGCAGTGTTGCCAATACGGCTAAGAGAGCATTTTTAATTTGGCTTTCCGTATTGTTATTCAATAATCCGGTAACTGGCTTATCGGCTCTAGGAACTTCATTAGTAATTATTGGAGTATTGTTATACAATCGGGCACAGCAGTACGATAAAATGAAAAGTGCAAAAGTGAGGCGTACTTCAAAAGTAAATTTACAATGATACGTAAAAAATGTATAAATGTTATGTAAACCTTAAAATGGAGTGCATAAAATGAGCAGATGCTGATGCAGATCGAATATTTATCAAATTTATGTCAATTATTGGCATCTCTTCAAGAATGTGTTCCAAACTATAGAATACATTTTTATGATTTTATTTAAAACTCCAAATATATGCATTGCAATGGAGAGTAAAATAGCCGGAAGAAAGGTTCACAGCACGTTTAATGTATTCTTTATAGGTTAGACATATAGAAGATTATTTTATTAATTAATTTATTATTCATTGCCAACACCAGTGGGCCAAGTACTGTTAGTCGAAATGGATATAGCATAATATATGATAAATCATCACTTAATCAAAAGTCTTTTCTAATAACGGTACATGTAACTTAAAGAATCGTTTACTGATAAATAGCATTTATATGATTTTTATAAATAACAACATTCCTGTGTCCAGTGTATTTAGTAGCATCGTTTAACTAAGGCATATTCAACTTAATATGCAATAAGCATTAAACAAATCCACGATTCAATTTAAGTATTATTCTTTTTCCGGTAACAGTCATGTGTCCATATTAAAGTCCTTGCGCAAAGCCTTAAAATTGTCCAAATATTAAGGACATTGTAATCGGCTGTATACGTCGGGAAATTATTGTCCTAGGCCTCTAATAAAATAAAAATGTATATCGAATGGGTTGTAAAAGTTGTCAGGTGTAGAAAAAGGCAAACTGTCATTTAAACCTTCCCGAACGATAATGACTAGACTAAATTAATGAACTAATATAAACACCCTTTGAAGGACAAATACAATTTTAGTGGTCCTAACAATAAGAACAGTTTGATCGATACTTCAGCAATGAAAACCTTCTCACTTTAAGGGGTTAAGCCACTGTAAAATTCTCAAAAAATCGAGTTTTTTTATGTATATAAAAAGGTACCTTAATATCTATAGAATTATATTCCAAAAGATTATGTACGTGAAAAATCCCTAAGTACTCGATTTTCGAATTCTAGGTATTGAAACATTATTCATGTACTGATTTTCTATAAACTTCTAAAACTACATTTTTCAAGTCGGCCGAACTCATAACTCAAGCAAATTTCAACCGATTCGTTTGAAATTTTAACTGTACATTTAAAATTACGTAGAATTACGTTGTCTAAAGCAGTACGTAGGATTTTTTTCATTATATTGTATAGTTCCTTTTTTATAAACAATTTCCTGACGATTTTCTCATGGCATTGTATACTTTTTGATTTAGAAATGCGGCATTTTGGCAAAAATCAATATATCGAAAAAATTTTACGTACTTCTATAGCTATTTTCATAAATAATCGAAAAACCTTTGGTTTTTCATCGTAACTTAAAAATTGCAGGAGATATTGGTTCGGCCGTAGAAATAAAGGCGTCATCGGAGAAATACTGTGTAGTTGCTATTTTGACATGTATCGTTTTCAAAAAATTATTTTTATAGTTTATTACTTGTATAATAAAGACCTTGTTTTGTAATTCCGATTTATTTCGTGGTTCCGCTGAAAAAAAAATTCACAGCATTCGCCTCATTATATATTGTTTCCACCTCTACAGTGGCTTAACCCCTTAAGTTCTAAATTGTTCTTAATGGTAACGAGATTCAATAAATAATGTCGATTATTAACAGGATTATAGCCCGTATTCAGAACTCGCTTTTAGTGCTAATAACGCGCTTTTAAATTTTTTCTTAGTGACTTTTAACTACAAGCGACTCTGTTAGTGACCTTAAAAGCGAGTTATGAATACGGGTTTATGTATTTTATACTACAGACCAGAATATGCTGTTGTATATTGTATATCTTTTAAGAAAAGTTCATCTTATTTCAGATATAAAATAAGAGAAATGTCTTGTTTCGTTATGTAATTGTATGAAGAAACAAACTGTCTTGTACAATCGAATGAGCTAGCCATACCAAATTAAAGAATTAATGTAACAAAATAATAATCCGTCAAAATTTAATCATGATAGAGAAACACGTCTGTCAAAATGTCGACGAAAAGTTTATGTTTTGTAAATAGTGCATTGTATTCTTTACGAATAAAATATTGTATTAAGTTGTATAATTATTTTCACCGGTAAGTGTGTATAAAGTGTAGGTCAGTTAAATCGCTAGCGGAAATTAATGTTCGAGAAGCAATGAATAAATATTTATTTATAATCTTCAATAATTTGTTACTTACATATTGCGTACATAAGCGAACACAGAACAAAATAGATTGGCTTAACAAGTCAGCTCAACACGCGTGTTTGAAGAAATATTCTGATATAAAAATTCGCTTGTTAAACATTATAAAATTGGTTAACAATGAATATTTATTTTCACAATAACATTCTTAAGTGAAGCGTCGCGATCCCTACATAAACAAAATTGTTAGTATCCAAAACAGTTTTGTTTACCATGCAACAAGACCCTTCTACTTATATGATAAAAGTAATGCCAGTTGTAGAGTTGGATATAATATTATGCAGACTATACATGAAATTTGTACTCGCAGAAATTACAGTATACGAATTATCAGTAAAATACCAACGATAAACAGTGATGCGACTAAAAAGATTGTAAATATTATACACAGCAAATCCTCGACTTAGTCGATTAATTCGTTCAGTAGATTGCCGTACAATTTAATTTATGTAACTCGAGGACTTACTGTACATAAAAAAAAAGAGCAATATATTATGTGAAACTGTGGCTAAAACGAGACAAGAAAATATTATGTCCCGCATCGCATCGATAAACAATAATAATTAATTAAAAATTTAGATACCGAAGGTTACCCGCACCAAAAGGTATATAGAAAATTTGAATCTACTAAAAATATATATATATATACGGGATAAAATTATTATAAATTTTTTATTATTTATTAAAGTATTTCTAAAATCTTCCATCATTTCATTGGCACGCTTTGAAAGCTTGATCAAGATCAGCTATCACATCTTGTTCAGATTCAAGTCCCACAGATAAGCGAATTAATTGATCAGTAATACCTAACGCTGCTCTCTCTGCTTCAGGTATGGATGCGTGCGTCATGATTGATCTAGCATAACAGAAAATTTTATTTTCAATCATTTGCCTCTTTATTATTTTCTCCGTAATGGATATATCTACATTAATTATACATACGGCAATTCTGCAAGAGATTCGTATCCGCCAAGCGATTCGGCTACGCAGAATAATTTCAAAGCCTTTAAAAATTTCACGGAATCACCCTTAATATAAAAAGAGATCATTCCACTGTGACCAGTTGTTTGCTTCAATGCCAATTCATGTTGTGGATGAGATGGAAGTACTATAAGAATAAAAATACATATTCAATTCTCACGTATAATGTGACAAATAAGATTGTCACTCTATACCTTGCAACAATTCTAATGATAAATATAAATTCTTCTTACGTGGATGCATAACTTTTTCAACTAGAGGATGATTTTCTAAATACTTGGCGACAGCAAGACCATTCTTCATATGTTGCTTCATTCTAAGTTCCAGTGTTTTCAAGCTACGATTTACCATTGAACAATCAAACGGCGATGGCACGATACCCATGGCTAACAAAAGAATAATTTAATGAAAAACATTCTAAAATTCCTTGATACGGCTTAAATTAAATATTTTTTGTAATAATGACGATATTCCAAGAGTGGTTTACCATTTTGAATGAAACGCAATCGCTCGGCAAGATCGTCACGCTTGGTAATTGCTGC
This sequence comes from Trachelus iudaicus, assembly GCA_030142595.1. Classification (NCBI taxonomy): domain Eukaryota; kingdom Metazoa; phylum Arthropoda; class Insecta; order Hymenoptera; family Cephidae; genus Trachelus; species Trachelus iudaicus. The sequence goes on from JARQTH010000318.1 coordinate 3,630,514, forward strand.
ACCCATTATAACATCAGAATGACCGTTCATGTATTTTGTTAACGAATATATAACAAGATCTGCGCCAAGTTCCAAAGGACGCTAATTACAAATATAGAAATGATTTACTTGACTATAATTTTGTGTATGCTACCGTAATCAAATATTCAGTGTACGTATATACATAACTTACCTGAAAATAGCATGTTAAGAAAGTATTATCAACAACAAGAATAATATCTGGACGGATCGCCTTAAGCGATTCTACAACGGCTTTAATATCTGCCAAAATTAATAATGGATTGGTGGGAGTCTCTAGCCATACCATCTAAAACAAGAAATACGATGTTGAAGGATAATCGATTGATGCCATATGGATGATCTATGGCAAAAGTCTGATCAATTTTATATTAATTTAATAATAAATTCATCAGACCCATTATCAGGAAGCGCTGGAATTGATTAAATTTTTCACTATATCTTGCAAGCTATAAAAAGTATCAATTGCCTTTAATTCGTCATTAATCCACATAATCAAGTTTGACCTTTCTTTTGATATGTCGCGGAATGACATGAGACGTTGCCTGACATGACAAAAACCATTATCAGATGTACTGCAAGATATTCTCTAAGATATTTAAATGTATGATTTTTAAAAGGGGCAATACCCTTATAGGAAGAATATCTAAGATTATTGATTCTGAACGTAGAAACATTCCGAGATCTTAGAAACAATAATTCGAAAATTTAATCCACTCACCACATACAAGCATGAAATTTAACTTTCAATTTTATCTTTTTTCTTTAAATTTACGTTTTGACAACAGATTAATTGAACGTCCATAAATATATCCAATGTAAGTAAGATTTATTGTTTGAAGTGGTTCAACTATCATTATCTGAGAGCTTATCATTTGAGCAATACTTGCGTCAGAAAAATAAAGCGGTAGATTAACTGAATACTGCCGATATTCTGCGGCAGTTGTAAAACATGTCAATATGTACACAGTGAGTCTGATAATTTATATACTCAAACATCGGAATGATCAATTGCTTAAGAATATAGTTACTCACCTTTGTGTTGGATTGTATAGAATCTATAATCTTTTTTGGATCACTCGCATTTACGAAGGTAACTTTAATGCCTTGCTTAGAAGCACACTTTTGGAAGAACCGGTTGGTTCCTCCGTATATATCATCACCACATACAAGATGATCTCCTGATTGCAATAATGATATAATACCTGTTGTTGCACCAAGGCCAGATGAAAATGCTAATGCATGTTTGCCACCTTCTAGCGCAGCTAAACATGATTCCAAAACATTACGAGTAGGATTTCCTGATCGTCCATACTCGAAACCCTGCAATATGAAACATAAAAATTAATGTTCATAGTCACATTGAATATTGCAAGTATATCCAAGTTTGAAATGAACTGTAAACGACATGTGATTGAAAATAATTGGTTAAAATTGGCACATCTGTAAGAGGAGGATGATGTATTAATTTTGACCAATTATTGTGATTGATAATGACATAACAATGCTATATTGAAAGTGCCTGATCATTTCAATGATGCAAGATTACTGAGACCACACAATCAGAATTTAAATGTCACTCATGAAACTAGTTATAGGATTTTTGGAAAATTGTCACTCAATAATTAATTACAACGACGCGTTTGACTATGTACAATTATACTTCTTTTAACTTACTCTGTGTTCACTTGGTGCATCTTGCCGAAAAGTTGTGGACATTACTAAAGGAGGAACAATAGAACAATGACTCCATTGCAGTGGATCCTGTCCTGCGTGAATAGCTCTTGTTGCAAAACCATCTTGGATATTAGTCGGCATGATTGAGGAGCTATAAAAAAAAATAACTTTTAATATCAAACAGCAAATAATAAAATCATCTATATTCAGTACTATATTTTAATGTTATTACACAACTATATATGGAACATGAATAGATGACTGGGTAATTATACAATCTTGTTATACATATATGAATTAAACCTTACTACCAGGAATTATACTAATAAAGATCAATTAAATAATTATCAATGAATAGACTCAACATTACTTAATTCTGCATATGAATATTTATTAAACACAAATTAAAGTTGTTTTTAAAAGTGTTTTAAAACATAGTGAGCCAAATACCAGTAAAATTGCCATATCTGAAAAAGCATCTGTCATACCAGTTGTTACTTATTACATATATTATTATTGCATCATCTTCAAACACATCACGTGAATGGTATAAATTATATATAAGGAAAATCTAAAAAAATCTCTTATCACACAACAATTATATCACAATTATGTGGTAACATGTTAAAAGACTACTATTAAACTTTCATGAAACATATGGTTTATAACATATAATGAAATTGATTAGATTCAGTTAAAAATCACAATGAAACGATTATCAATACTTTGCACTAGTCAATGACACTATCATTAATTTCACAAAGATATTACTGTTCTATAACGATATACATTTTTAAACTAAAAGTTCCTACGCGAAATGTGCCGTATACTTAATTCATGTGATAATTGCTCTAGAATAACAATTGTCAAATTGATTATATTTATAACAGTGAATATACTCTCGAGTTATAACAATTTTCTGGGAACCGACTAATTCTGCTACTCACGATGTATAAGAAAATAATCAGTTAATAGGAATGTAAAGACTCCCAACAATCCGAATCGTGCGACGGCAGAAGGCAGACTACTGCAGACTACCGGAATTCTGTTGGAAATGTGGTCCCCTATGCTTTAGAAGCTGCCGCCTCTGCCGGCCAATGCCTTCACGAAGATTCTTGCGGTATTTACCAATAACCTTGAAACTAAATAAAACTTATTAGACACGTGCTCTCGCTAAAAGATGACAACAGCGTTTTTGTAAATGTCGAAGTTTACGAATTCCAAAAATTGATGACAGCAAAATTGCAAACACAATTCCAGAGCCACGTATAATAAAGACAACGATTACATACTGTTTTAAAAATATATGCAGATATTACAACGAATCGCCATTATGTGATTGTGGCGGCATTACAGGATTAGATTGTGTATAACAATGGCTTTAATTAATTTGATTCTGACAAAGATGGCCTCCACACCTTTCCAATTAGTCCCATTCGAAAGAGTTTTTTTCTCCAGTAAATCTCCATGGTGTTTCGTCGTATGCACACTCACAGTTTTTCTTTAA
>JARQTH010000318.1:3633815-3679984 GCA_030142595.1 Trachelus iudaicus
GAGAGAGAGAGAGAGAGAGAGAGAGAGAGAGAGAGAGAGAGAGAGAGAGAGAGAGAGTGAGAGAGAGAGAGAGAGAGTGAGTGAGAGAGAGAGAGAGAGAGTGAGAGAGGGAGAGAGAGAGAGAGTGAGAGAGAGAGAGAGAGTGAGAGAGAGAGTGAGTGAGAGAGAGAGTGAGAGAGATAGAGAGTGAGAGAGAGAGAGAGTGAGAGTGAGAGAGAGAGTGAGAGTGAGAGAGAGAGAGTGATGCGGACGCATATCAACGCGCTACTGCCTGTCCCCTACTTCCCTCTGCGAGCACTGAGAGAGATAGATAGAGATAGAGAGAGAGAGGCATATTATTCTATATATAGCCGTATAACGTACAGGCCGTCCCCCTCTCCGAGCGCTGAGTGAGTAGAGCGTGCTGACGCACTACAGTAAAAATTATTTCCTATCGTTTTCAGTGTGTCGTTTTTGTTATAGTAATTTTCAGTTTGTTCGGCCTAGTGGCTTAGTGGCCTAGTGGCCTAGTGGCTAGTATGGCTTAGCCATACGTTATATTACATACGCTTGGGTTTACATACGTCTAGTTTAAATTGCGAGAGTCGGGATGAATTGAAAAATGATTGTAATTTTCTTTGTTATATCTATTGTTATTAATCTATTTAGATTCTAATAAACGTGCATGATTAAATTGCTATATAAATCAAATGATCGGAGCGTCATCCAATTTCATTTCCATTACCTATAATGCATAATAAACAAGAGCGATATAGGTAAACAAGTTTATTGCTACATTTTATTTATTATTGTACTTGTACGTAGATAGATTATTCAAAATTATTTAGACACATTGTATTTTGAAACGAAATTTTTACAGCGGCAATTTTTACAGCGTTACTCTTGATAACCGGAAATCTCAGAGACCAAAAACTCAAAGCAGACGACGCAGACCCAAACGGGGTTTCATGTATTCATTGGACGGATCTTTCAGCTGACATTTTTGCCGACCAGTAACGCGCGTTCCCACCATAATTAAATCGATATTTACTCGATTATTCATCGAGCTACCATCCTTATCCATTGTAGTATCCTTGTTTAACGGATTGTTTTGACACAGCGACGAGTACGTAAAGAAATCGGATTTCTTCATGATGAGAAGATATAAGGAAATTCTTGCATTGCTATTACTATTTATTGCGGATCTTAGCCGGGGTGATGTGCTGTATAAGTTCATGAATCGGGAGGATCCGTGCGTATATCTCTGTGAAAAGGCTCCACTGCCCTTTGCAATTGTATGCAAATTTGTTCATTTAAATTGTTATTCGTGCATGTCAATTGTCTTATACAATATTTAATAATACTGCTTATATTAATTGACGTAAACAAATTCTTATTGTCGACATATTTCAGAATGAATACTCCAAATCGTGTTGCCAGAGAGGTTGCAGGTTTTTTAATCTGGTTGATCTGCGTCATGGTTTAGAACCTGACAGCTTAAATGGTACCAGGGATGCCTGCGAAGCATGTATGCTCTAATAATAAATATTTTTCTAGTATATCCTATATTGGATTTTAATACATCGCCTATTTTATTATACTCGATCAGATTTTCCAGTTTTGATAAAGAGTTTTAAATTATACCTACATGTAAATAATTTTTTACAGCATGCACAGAAGCATACGCAATGCAAGATGACCGCTATGCTTGTACCATAGGCTGTGAATCTATGGCCAAGCAGCGTAACTTAGATCTAGTTTGCCTTTTGTCAGTTGCTATCTACGTTGAAGAAGGAGCTGACTCGAATGTACTATTGATGTCACCAGATGTCCCAGATAATGACATACTAACAGATCCTGGATTAAGAAAGGAACTGTTACCTGGTTGGTGGGACTCTACTGGATTTAAGCTACCACAGACATATATTAAAACAGTCCCCATAGATGCAGGGGTAAGTTTATAAATTACATCAACTATTTTTGTAGCAACCACTTATATGCAGGACCCTTTTTAAAATTATACTTATAATTCAGTATGAATTAATTTTGCTATGATCAGTGGTCTGCTTACAGAATCTCATTCTTTTGACAAATTATATGAAATGCTTAACGTATTTCTGTATTGCACCTAATTTACATATATACTACAAAGCTACATTTGTAACGCGTGAATAATATTAATAATGGAACAGACCGTGGACTACGGCAATCCATCAGACTATTCAGGAGAAACCGAACCATCTGGATTCATACCTGGATCAGATTGGCTACAGTGTGCTTCACGCCACACAGGAATACCACGTTGGATGCTTGCAACTGCAATAGTAGTCGCAACTATATCAGCTGTATGGCTTTGCTTGTCGCCTGAGAAATCCGAGGAAGAAGATGTAAATGTTGAAAAGTGTAATATTCCAAACAAAGTGACCATATACATACCAGACGAGGCACCTTTGCATAAAAAGCCACCCCCAAAATACAGCGAAAATGTTGATGTTAATGATATTAACTTGAAACTTTAGATAGATACTCTGTTGTTTGACTGCTACAAAAATCTTTCGTGATTATTTAAATTTAAACTTAATAAAGGAGTTCAGAGTGAAAGGAAACTCGGGTCATTTGATGTTTGCTCTACATCTCTAGGTATTATATTATTATGTCAGTAGATACTGACTTAAAATTTTAATACTCAACTCATTTCATTTAAAAGCAAGTTTAGGTTGTTCCACATTTATTCAAGCTATATTTATGTTATTCTGAAGATCTTGTGTCATTTATGGTTTTCGCAACAGTATTGAAGCAACAAAATCAAAATATTTCACTCGACTGTTAGAATACAGATCTACCGTGACGTTTCTCAACAAAACGTTTTCGTCGTGAATCATATTAAGTTGATAAATTTTTAATATTCGTTTGGCTATGTCTTGTCACAATAGTTTTGGATAATAAATACAGAAAATTATTGAAAAATTAAAGAAATTAAATTAGTGAAATTAAGATTAGTAGATACTTACTATGCAAATTCTCGTCAACGTCGCGCAGTAATCAACATAGTTCTTTTTTGAGTAAAAGATAGACATAAAAGTATATAAATTAATCTATAATCAAGCATACAACTACAATGTTTAATAGATTCAACATTTACTAGATAAATCTATCTACTTGCTTTATATCCATCTTTATAGTTGTATATTGTTATTGCAGATACATCAGTCGATATGATGATTAATATTTAATTCCATTATGTAGATGGCTCTATTAATTTTGCCAAAAATTACATTTTTCCAAAGAAATCTTGATATTTTCTTCTTAAATGGCGTTTTAAGAATTGACAATGCAATTTTATATATGTAAAAGTTTCTTTGTCGGGAATTTTTTCATTTACGCATTTATGTTTTTATCCTGTGATTATGTTTCCAAAGATTATTACGATTAGAATCGCGTTTGACTAGTGATTAATGTTTTAAAATTCTTATAATACGTCCCCATTGATAACTGCATTATCTTGCTCAAATTATTTGTAATATCAGTTTGCATTCACATAGTATGCGCATCTTGTATAATGGGCATATGAATGTAAAGGGAAAAAGTACGAGAATAATGTTCATACATAAGAATACGCTCAGCCACTATAATTGTCCATTGAACAATCAGAAATCCAAATCACGGTACAACGAAAATCAGAACCTCAAATAAGACCAACAAAGAATTCTTATTGATTTCAATAACACATTAATTTGACAGAATCTGGATTTGTGTAAATATGATAATTCCTTTTAATATCGACTTCGGTCATTTCATATTACACATATTATTTATAAATAATTATGTTGCCGTTTAATAATTACTAATTGAATTAATTCGATCTATTTCCACATATACAGTTACCTGAATTAATTACTTACAATTTAAATGACCTCCGATGTAAAGACATGAAAAGTACCATACATCTCATTGTGAGAGGAAACTTCTTGTTGGTGGGCTTTTTGGTACTTATTTTGGAACATGAATACTATATAAAAGGGTTTATCATAATGCATTTCAGAATACCAATGAAAATATGCATTCTTATGATCATCTTATCAGTAAGTAACTGAGTAGGATCTATGGTTGAAGATGTAACAAAAAACTTAACTGAACATAAAACATGGTGATACCACGCTAGAAAAACTTAACACAGGGTATCTGAAGTTTCATACTTAAGAAAATGGCAGTTGATAATATTTCACAGAACAAGCATACCCAATAGAGTACACATTTATTATACAATAATTAATCTCCAACTCTATAATATATGTACCAGGAGGCATTATTGTATACAATATTTGTGCAAAGATAAATATGTATACAAATATCACTCATCCCAAGACTATCTTCGTAGCTTAACTATTACAGTAATATAAAGGGCAATAAATTACATTTCCTTGAATTTCTTAACTTTTATTAGATTAATGGAAAATTGGAAGTGAAGAATTTCTTAAATTAATGAAAATGATATCGCAGATGCTTGTTAAACATTTTTTATGCAAAAATTCTATAAAATTATAATATGGATATGCGAACGGGTCCTCAATATATTGTTCCATCCACGAAAAGCTACTAACTATCCTTTCCCGTCAGCAAGTTAAGTAAAAAAAAAATATGTGGACAACGTAGTTGTGAATTCTTAGCAGATTACTGTAGCATTAACTATTTCAATTGTCTGAACGTTTACTGTCCACTTTCACATTCAGGATGTAGATTTCAGCATCATGACTAATAATTTTATTAACAATACTGACAGACTGTCAAGAAAGAGAATAAAGTTAAAAATCATACTTTAAAATTTCTTTAAATGTCCTCGAAACACCTTGCATTGTTCCGTGTTTGTGCTACTTCCAACTAGATATACTACAAATATTAATGTCAGTCTAAATATTTCATTATAAGTAGATTATACGTGTGTAGGTATATATAGAATACAAATACTTACTCTTATTCGAGGAAGTGACATTGGTTTCGTACTTCTCAGTGTCATATTTTATGTAATTTCATAATTAATCGGTATTCAAAAAAAAAAGAAAAATTAGTTTTGAAACCAAGGTAACGCGTTCCTCCAGTAAAAAAAATTCGAAAACATCATTTAGTTAATATTCGTATTTTATTGATATGTAATGGTGATGAAATAAAGAATATATTATCTTATAAGGTACATAAATAGCATTTATTTCAGTGAGCGTTTAAAACTAAGCTAAAAATATGTAAGCATTAATTTACATATCCCTCTTAAAAAGTTGCTAATCGTTTAACAATAATATACAACAACTCAACAACAGCAATTATTTCTCAAACAATTACATAGATTTATGTTGGAAGGACGATGTAGCATTAAAGTTTGAACTATCAAAGACAGTGTTCGCTTGTGATAAATGTTTATTGTACATGACTCCTGGATGATACATAAGTTACTATGATACAGTACAAAATTAGACGGCGGTACTACCAGTCCTTTGTGCTACCGTCCCTAGCGCATCTCAACAATTAAACTACAGATAAAAACTCTCTTAAAAGGTGATTAACAACGTTCCTCTGGATGCAATAATAACGTGCTATATACAAAACCAAAAAAGCGTTCAGAATCCAAAGAAACGTTGGTAAACACGCATTACGTAGAAAACGCTTAATGGCAACTGACTATGTCATGTCTGAACCTATTGCCAAATGTTATCCTTACTTAGGCACAACCTTGTTCCAGCAAAAACATGAAGAAAAAGAAGAAGAAACCTTCACAGCCAATACATTCGTGGATCGTCCCTGCGAACTTGCAATTTCAAAACATGTCGGTAGATCTTCAAGGCTGGGCCCAAAAGTAAATCCAAACCGGTCAACACATCCGAACGCTTCATCAGTAACAAGGAGTGGCCATCTATGTCCTGCAATGTCACGGATAATTGTGTTATATATTATTGTAGCTAGTGAGATAAGAAATCGGTATACAATACTGCCATGGAGATTCAGAATGTTCTTACTTGTTGCCTAAACACCTCAGCTTCCTTGGGAAATAACCTCGCGAAGTATTGATACACTTGCTCCGACGTCCAGTCTGAAGCATCGGGTATGTTTGGATCAATTCCATCACGAGGGCTGTCATCTTCCATCTGATCAGACGATCCTCTCGCTGGCGAGACTTGCGGACTTAATACAGGTGGCAAGACAGGTGGATTGGAAGGCGTGTCTGGCCGACTTGCCAGTATACTTATGTTTTGTGATACACTAGATTTAGACTGTTTTTGTGTGCAATTATTACAGTGCCATTTAGGATTTGACTTGGGTAATGTTATTCGAGGTGTGTGGCAAGCATGATGGTACGCATCGTCACAAAAGAAACAGGTTACCAAAGGACCCTATCAAGGCAAACAATGGTTTGTATTGAAATTTCATTGAGTTTACAATAAGACTTGATAATTAAAAGAAAATTTGTACTTACAGCATCTGAAGTTTCACAACAGACTATACAACTTTTACAACGTTCACACTGCCAACTGCTACCTAATTTTTGTATCAATTCTTCTGGAGAATATATACAACTGGGGTGAGCTGTAACACATTACTACAGTTAGGTAAAAGAAAAAAGAACAGAAGAATGGAATGGAGTAACATGAAGTGACTGTACATACCACGAACAGTACAATCACGGCATGCAACTAGTTTTTCTTGCTTCTCTTTAGCACATAGACTGCACTGTCGATTTGGTCCATCTTTCAATGTAGACTTGTTAGAGTCCTGTGGCTCCTGAGCAATTAAAGAATTTTTATTCTGTGTTCCAGGTTGTCGACCACGTTTACGTTTAACAAGATTATTATCTGAAGGGTCGAATACTTTCTTTGCCCTCTGAAAAAAAATAGAACATGTTATTTTCCATAGAATAATAAACTGTAGCTTAAATAAAGGTGATATATAAGATACACTATGATGCAAGCTAGATGTTTACAATAAGGCAAAATGAAAAACACCTTTCTGCGAGCACTTCTAAAACCTCCTACATTGAGTGTGGAAGGTGTTGGCGAAGGATTGGTAGAACTCCTTCCAGCATCCTCTTCGTCCCGTTCCTCGCTGAGCTGTTCACCATCTTCCCTCTTCTCTCGTTCATCTTTCGTTTCTCTCCTATAATCCTCGAACTTCATCTCTATATCCATAGGATCATCCGTCCTAACTTCGAGGCGCTGTTTACGTTCGGCTTTTGCAGATCTTTTAAGGTTAGAATACGAATTCTCGAGGATGATTTTAGTCTCATCCTTAAGTTCTGGTAGATGATTCCGGGAATCCTCGCGTGACTCCTCCTTGGGAGACTCGTTAGGCGATTCCGGCTCTTTGGAAGCAACAATAATCTCATAACATTCGTCTCTCTTAACTTGATCAGGCTTGGGGCTGGCTTGTCGCGATGACCTAGGAGTGTTCGACCTAGAATCCGTCACCGTAACGTCTTCTGTCTCATCAAAATCGTAAAGCCCAGTCGTGGAGATACTGTGCATATCCTTTTGCACACCATTCTCGCCAAAATTATGGTGCGCGGATTCTGCCGTCATGTCGGACGTCGCCACCAAGGAGTAATTGCCGTTAGGAAGCCGCGTAATATTGCCGCTCGCCACTTCTTTGCCGAGAAAGTCCTCGACCATCCTGCGCGAGGTAGGATTGGACACACCGTCCAGCAGCTGCTCCACCAGCCGGTATCCCGGTACGCCCTGATCAAGGTAATCTGGCTCCTCAACAACCAGCTCAGCGACAGCGCCTGCAACCATTGCAGAGTTCAATTTTTCCTTAACGAAGCCCTCCGGCCTGTTCTTGTACAGCTGCAGCCGGGACCACTTTGATGCGTTACGATAGCTCGTATTTCCCTTATAGTCGACCTGGATCACCTTCTCAGCCTCGATCAGACGGTGAAGGTCAGCGATGGTGTCACGCGCGTCCACCGAGAACTTTCGCAATAGATAATTGCAGATTCGGTCAGCGTCAGGACGCGCTTTACGCCGTCTTAGCTGGTCAATCGCTTCCAAGATCTGTTCCTCGTGGACAATCTGGGCTTCCACTCGATGCTGCATCGCGTACCTTTATTTTTCTCGTCGCTATGTCAAGGTGGGGTCCAAGATGATTTACGCACGGGCCGGCGCACCTCGCGCTCTTATACAGCTGCTTCAACTTGGATATTTTCACAAAGACTCTGAATTCACCGTCGCGCAACAATTGTTTCGTGTCCTTTAGGGTGCTCTGCGACTGCCTCTCATTGTCAGAGTACTTTTTCTTATTCTTTCTTTTTCATACGCTAATGTTTACACAACCCAGGCGACGCTCGCAGGATCAGGTTGCACGAGGTATGAAGATTTCTTATCAAGTTTTTCATAGGCACGTTTCTTATTAACAGTACATATGTATGTCTCACATAGTATATATATTCTGCCTAAACATCGAGCAAAATCGAAATTCCAATCGAACTACGCAAAAGAGTCTAATCACTGATTATTAATCTCCGTACTCATTTAGAGTACTTAAAAGTCTTCAATTAATAATTCAATTCTTGCGAAAATATCGCACGCGCAATCCGATTTTCAATATTTCGTGGAATAAGAGTATCAGAGGAATCGACTCTATATACGCAGCGTTTATACATGTACGTATATTATCTCATATATGCATCATAAGCGTTAGAATTCAATGCAACTTCTTTGACATCAGTGCACAAAAATATGGCACATCATTAAAGTAAAAACAATTCACTGCGCAAGTATGTACCAGGATATTCGAGATCAGCGCGTAATTTGCATGTAGATTTCAATTCTCAATGCAATTAGCAATTAATGCGATCAGTATCGTCGATCATCGTCTCTTGTATACTGCAGAAGTTTCTCAGCGCGCAGTATCAACGAAGTACGTTTAATTCAGCGGTAAATAATGCTGCTGGTTTATAATAAACAGTGAAACGTTCGCGTTAGACACTTGCCGATTATACCACAGGGAGCGAGGTCGTCTCATTCCATCGAACTGCACCGCGTAAAATATCCATTCCGTGTGCGCTAATTGTCACGATACCACAGAGCCAAGAAAAGATTAGTAATGTCGGTTAAGAAAGCCCGTCGAGACAGTGAAGCGTAAAACGTGTCTTGCCGATAACAACAATGTCAAGCAGTTCCTATTATTCCGTGTCGAGGTCCTGGTGCGACACGCGCTGATCTGCGGTCCATAAATAATGTCCACATAGAACAACGAACAAACGGCAAGAGGACATTTCAATACATGTCAAATAAGCAAACCGTCGAGTTGCTTGAGATATGACCGAGAAACGGCACGCGCATATTTCCCAGCACACGAGGATAGATTTTTTTATATGTAGTACAGATGATTTGTCGTTGACGATGTGCTTAATCGCGCTGAAGGCACATTTTGCACTGCACTGTAGTCCTTAGTTCTATGTCTTACGTTTGGAATCACGACTAAAAAAGAACCACGCGACAGGACCCGGTACACCTTGACTTGCACGATAGACGCGTTGTCACTGGCTTGCAAAATGCGAAAACTGGGTGCGAGGCGTCGAATGGGCTGATGAGGCTGACCGAATAAAATTCTCGGCCGAATGTCGATAAGCACGGGAACGCGCCGAGACGCGCTCTTTTCCAGAGACGGCGCGCCTCGCCGGCTGCCGACGTTGTTCACACGCAAAAGATTGAACCGCGTGAAACCCTGGCGCACTTTTCCTCACGAGCACCGACGACTTCCTCTCTTTTCACAGAATTATTTGCACGTTTGTGTTATGTTATGCGATGCCGCTGCCACTGCAAATTTCGTGAATATCCAAGAGCGCGGCGCGGGCGCGGCTTAGAACATGGACGGGCCGCCGGAATACGGACACGCGGAGCGCACTTTTTGCAGGCACACGGCTCTGTAATTCATTGGTCGTCCGTTTTGACTTCGAGCGTCTCCGTGGCGCTGTAATCGCTCTTCGTGGCTGAATAAAATGACTTCGGCTTTACGGATCTGACGCAACAGATCTCAACAATTTTATAATACACTTATGATACGTTTCTTTTCAAGTTTTAATTGCGCTTCTTGTGCTCTTTAATAGATCTCTTGAATAACACACGTTTAAGTCATCTGCGTATGACGGTTATGATTATATTTATGCGTGAATTTATGCTTCATCTTTTCACTCTGCTAATATAATTTTGGTAATCGTGATCGATAATTTATAGTTTCATGTCGCTGTGGTCGATTTACTATATTACTTCACTCGATCAATTCGAAATTGTAATTGAGGAAGATTTCTCAAAGCAAAGTGGTATTGTATCTCGTAAAATATTTTATTGCAAAAAGTACAAAATACGACTCTTATAAAAATTATAGAAAATTTATCAGATACCCTATGCAATACATTATGACGAACAAAATATCTCAAATTTGCAGCTTGAAACAATGTTAAGCGTGAAATAATATGAAGCTGCTCAAAATGGAATGATGCTTTAATAATTAATAATTAAGATTGATTTTCCTTCTCGGCCGTTGTGCCACTACGTCGATGTAGTTTCGAGAACTGAAATAGAATTGAGCAATTAAGATTTTCCTTTAATGCCAGTCACAGGTTAATGGATGAACGTACCAAGTTTAATGGTTTAATTTTTGTGCACTGTTTATTACTATTCTTCAAAGGACTGCTCTGCAGTAATTCACTCTCGCTCTTTCGTTTACTCAATGGTAAACAAGACTTTGTCAGCGAACTCTTTGGAGATCCAAAACGATCCTGATCTCGTGCCGATTCGCTGAAAGAATTCTTCCTAGCAAGCCCTACTAATGGCGAATATTTTGGAATACTGCATTCGGTCTTATTATGTACGTGACGAGATCTCGGAGATTGTCCCTTTTGCGGAGACAACGTTTTATTATGTCTAGCTCTGGAAACGTTATGTGTAATGTTCATCTTTCTGTATTAACGATGGTAAATTCTTTAAGGATTCAATACTTACACTCTAGGACTACCCTTTGATGTAGTAGTGGCAATATTGGTATTAGTATCAGGTATTACTGGAGATATATTGCATGAAACATTACGCTTCATGCAAGTTTGAGATAATTGTGAAACAATTCTTCGTGCCTTGGATACTTCTGCATCCGGAGTTGATGAGGCGACAGGTTTAGCTTTTGGAGACTTTTTCACAACAGGAATATTGAAACTTGGATTGGGAGTACTGTTCGCTACGGTGAAAGCAGAAGGTGTAGTTAATCCAAGTTTTGGGGGAGTAATCGAGCCCAATGATGGAGCAACTCTTTTTCCTAAGCTTCCTGTAATAATATATTATTGTGAAATTTGATGAAAAGGTTCATGAATAACCTTTCTAAGCGTCTTTTACCTCTTCTCTGCATGTTGCCTAAAGGAACAATTGCTTTCATTGGTCCTTTCTTAATTACATCTGCGTCTGATTTCTTTCTAAGTTTATTCTTCACCGTATTGACGAGAGTCGGAGCTTTTTCCCTTCGTATATCTGGCACTGCCACCGGTTTCACTTTAACATCTATATAGACAAGTTGAGTTTTGCAATTATAGAATCAAATGAGAAAAGAAAATTTTTACTGGTGTTACGAAACCTTTTAACGTGCTTCGTCTACTCGTTATATCAGAGTCATTCGAAAACTGTTTTTTCATATCTCTTGGTAAAGATTTTGATTTCTCTATTGAAACTGAAGTACCATAAGTTCCGCTTGCGCGACTGCTAGACAAACTTCTTCTGGGCAACTTTACATCCGCAGGATGTTCCTGTTAGATATTTATTAAATTCAATAGAGTTTACATGAATTTCATTCATATGGAGGATATTTGAGTTATAAAAATTATAATGTACCTTTGATGATGATTCTAAGCTCCTTCTATTCATAGATTTCGATAAATTGGAGGGATATTGCACTTTTGGCTTAATGACAGTCTTTTTTGTGGGTGTTTTTTTATCCCCTTCCTCAGAATTATTTTGTTGCGATCTTTCGAAATTCAAATAACTTGATACATTTAAAATTTTGCCAACACTTGCCAGTAAATTTATACTTGACTGATCTTTGCTTTCTCCACTCAATGCCTTCCCTATACTGATGAGCAGCTCTGCTGCTAGTTTCTGTTCAAACAGCGCATGATTTTTCTCTTTCTCTAGAATAACAGAATCATTGAATACCGTATCGGATGTTTCTCCAATTTCTGCTGTCATTGGTACAATCTTGCCTAATGCATTCTGCGCTATCACCAACATTTTTTCGGCCTTATTCACTTGCTCATCCGTATTCAAATTATTAGCCAAATCTTTGTGTGATGAATCATTTAATTCTAATGTATTTAGCGGTTTATCAATATTTGTATTATCTTCATGACTTTTCTCGATGTTTTCACCTTGTATATTATCAATAGTTTTTCCACTGTTCAATTTCTTAGGGCTTTTTCCCAAATCATTTGTGTTTTCTAAACATGTTAGTAATTCAACATTATTTTCGCATTTAACACCCAACGCTTTTTCTAAATTATGTAACAATGTCGTAGCCTCTAGATTATTTTCCAGCTTGACCAACTTTTCGAGATCAAACAGTAATGTAGCCGCCATAATTTTGTTATCTGAACTTGTGGGATCAATAAATCCCTTCTCTAGTTCATTCATGACTTCTGTTTCCTTTTTCACGTCATTTAAATGAAGCAACTTGTTCTCTCTAATAATTTCTAGTTCGGATTGTTCACCCATTATAGATTCAGGATTTGAAGGTGAAGAGGGCAATTCGATTAGATTTTCCAAATCTTGTTCATCATCCGAGGGTGGCAACTCATCGAAATTCCATCTTGGTCGGCTATTTACTAGATCATCCGAACTGGAAATAGTGGCTATAAAAAAAAAATCAGGAATTAAATAAATGGTAGGATTATGTAACAATGTAACACTCACATTCCGATTTATATGCTAACTCCCCAAACAGCTTTGCAAGAGCATTAGCTTCTTCGATTATAGATGTTGCTAGTTTACTATTAACCTGTAGCAAGTTAAAACGACCCAATAAGAACAAACAAACTTTACATGAAGAAAATGATATAAAATAACTTACTGCAAACACAGAATCGGTCGAGCTTAAAGAAGATGTTGAATTTTTAGCATTTCTCTCAGCATGGTTCTCCATCTCAGGATGGAAAACATCTATATCTAATAATTTGTTTTCCATTTCCGGCTGATTTTCTGATACCGTTGGATTAATAATATCCTGATCTATTTTATCCGATATACAATTCATTTCATTAACGTCGCTTCTTACAGTTTCAATTGGTGATGTTGGGATATCTGTTGAGTTTATCCGAATCCTTTGCAATGTGCTTATTAAATCACTCATGTCAGACGAATTTGACGCGGAACTGATGATATTAGCTGTCTTTACAGAACTCGCAGATTTTAATCGACGAAGAGCTGGTGAACTAAAATCAAACTTCTTGCTGCACTTGGCAGATGAACAGCTATCGACAAATGCGCGGTTCATAGAACCATCGGAAAAATTAGATGATGAATAATCATATCTTGAAGCCGAATTTAATTTTGATGTATTAGAAATATTTGAAATGTCAGTTTGAAAAGAGCTGTTACTGATCCTTGGTTCCAAGAATGCTTTATTCATTGAGTCATCAAAAAGAACTGAAGGTAAGCTAGACACTGAGCTTGTCTCAGACGCACGAAGTTTTAAAGTTTCTGCTGTAGAGTGTGACCTAGCGCTGTACTGCATCAGATTCTTAGGAGATTTTATTTCTTTTGCTGAGAGGGAACGATGATGTTTTGAAAATTTAAATACCTCATTGGACGAATGCTTTGTTGTGCCTACATTTTTTGTTTGATCACAGATTGAACTGCTTAATTTATTTTTCTGCTCCAGTGAATTTAAGCTAATTTCTGATAAAGTGTCATTCAGTAATGATTGGCTCAGAATTGATGTTTCCATAGGACTCGATGGCTCAACTTTTATATTTGGCATTGCATCGTCTTTCGTTGACACATAATCTTCTTCATTCTTACAAGTATCACTAAGCAAATTTGTATTGTTTAGGTCTTGAATTATACTGTCATCTTCAATCATATTTGGAACAGGATTTTTTGTGTAAGATGACGTATTTAAATGAATATTCATTGATGATTCATCGAGAGTCTTGTTCATTTTCAGGATCTTAGAAGGTTTTTTACGTGTCAATGTAAAATCATCCTTAAATTCTATATAAGTCCTTGGCATGTTACACTGATTTTTACATTTCAGTGCCTTTTCAAATACTACTTCAAATGGATCCTCTTTCTTACTTGCATATTCCATCATATTGTGCAAAGCCAAGTCAAAGGGATTATCATTCCATTTGCCACGTTTTCCATTGCGAGAAGAACTTGGACGAACAGCAACAGTATTTGGAGTACTATTGGCAGAAGTAGTAGGAGTTTCTGGAGATGGTATTAAAGGAGAAGCAAGTTTAGATCTAATGGAGTTTTTTGTACTCGGACTGTTGAAATCTATCAAGTCGCACATTATGCATTCAAATCCTCAAAGTGTTTCGTAAATAACACTGTAGCCCTGCAAAAAAATAAACTAGTTAATACCTGAACTACTCCGTGAACAATGGCTGGTTTACATAAAGGTTTTCCTAATGAATTTCATATTTTATGAACTTAAGAAAAATATTTACCATGAAATTCAATTATTGATTCACATAAATACACCAAATTGTATGCGAAAACAGTAACTTTTATACGACACATTCACTTACGGTTGGAAATTTTCAAAAAGTCACACTGTGTCGCTCTCTGACGGAAACATCTCCTACAAGATTGGGAATACCACATGATATTTTGCTGAACTCCTACTATTACTGCCGGCCGCAGTGGCGCCTCAAGTCGTTGTGACGTACTTCCAGCAACGAAGTGAAGATGGCGGAATTATATCAGATGTTTCGGCTACTTCCCATTTTAGTATATTTTTAGAAATATCATATATAAATAGTGTAACTCACCCAAACCGTTACTTTAATGCTGTCTTTCGGAAGAATTCGACTTGAAAATGAGTAAAGGTTGTTGGAAATTTGACGATCACGACAAAGGTACGTTATTGTATTTTAAGGTTATGCTCAAGTGTCAAATGAGAAAATATACACATTATCGAAAATTGTTTTGCCATTTTACTTTGCTTTATGCTATGAAATTGTCTTCACATACTACAATTCCCATTGTTGCGTAGTCACGTTTTACACACTTTCATCGCATATATCGAATATTTTTATTCATAATTACGAGTTGTTATTGTTAATATTTCTATATGTATTTTATCTAAATACTAAAATCCTGTAGAGTTTCGTCTTATGGATATTGCCTTTTAACGACCTTGTGCTTTTGCGTATATTTTTATATATTGTAAATATTTTTAAGAAATGAAACCTTAATGTATATAGGTCAATTCTATTCTTTCTCCATCATCTCTTGTTGTAAACAACTGAAAATGTCAATGTTTACCGAAATCACATGCATCAGAGTGGTCTTTACTATCATTTTCTGTTTTAATGGTTTGCTGCAGCTCTGTATATTGACATTGAGGAAGAAACGGAGGAAGATGGAAAATTAAAAAGTTATAGTGCCTGGGACCAATTGCCAGATATTTTACTGGAGGAAATATTTTCGTATCTATCGATCCGTGATCGTTATTATGCTGCCCTTGTATGCCGTTCTTGGTATCGTGCATTCAAATTACACAATGTCTGGTCCATATTCACATTGGAAGATACAACACTGACACGTGGAAAATTTAATTACTACAGTGGCTGGCAATATGTTTTGGATCACATGAGAACATCAGCATGTCTGAACAAAGTTGGCAAATTTTTCAGATGTATCATATTTGAACCAATGCTGAACTTCTATAATTTATATGAATTTATGAATATGGTATCATGGTATACCGAAAGACAAGGCTGTGATAATACATCTGTTGCTGGTGTGGGTACTTATATTCGGAGACTAAAGTTTACATTTCCTTGTAATATGGCTAACCGGGATGATGCAGATCGCATACGAGTTTTTGGCACTGGAGGAAAATTATTGCAAGCTTTGAAAAGGCTTATGAGTAATTTGATTAACTTAAGATGCTTAGAATTGATAGATTTGATGTTGGACAGTATTGAAGCAATACATTTGTTAGATGATGTTTGCACAATGTGTACTGAAACTTTGACGACATTGGTATTGATAAACACAACACGATATTACTGTCCTCTTTTGCATGTGGGAGTGTTCCTTAATTTGAAAGTAAGTGATGCCGATAAGACCGCATGAATTTTATTACTGTGCAAAATTGAAATTATTCACACACTTTCAAAAAGTTACTACAACTTTCTGTATGCTTAGGTTCTAGTCATTAGCCCACAAAATCTCGATGAGGATGTAATAGAGCTGCTTGGATATACAAAATTACAGCATCTACACATTTTACAAAATAGGTACAGTCCAAAGGACAGTACAGTACATTTGGTAAATATTCAAAAACATACGTAAATAAGCAAATTCATTTCATTTTCACTTATATTTTATGTTTTTTACAGCCAAAAAGTAATTCATGGGCAAAAATGCGAAAGCATAATCCTATTTTAAAAGTACATTTTGAAGTGGAAAGTCATAAGCCTACTGACATTATTTTACCTATTGACTTATTGGAGCATGGTGACATACCATGTCATAGTGTAGTACTGGATAATCCAAATACACAGGTTTTTTTAAATAATCATACATAATACAAAAGAGAATACGAATGATAGAATGCAGAAACGTTAACAATAGGACCAACACGATTTAATTTTATATTTTTATAGCAATCACCATTTACTTTGGGAGCCCATGGGTCATATTTCGATAGAACTCTAAGGGTCTATGCCTTCAAGGGACTGTCACGGTACTATTTACATAAGAATTTTGCGAAAAGACTTGACGAAGCGATAGTGCGGCTCTGCAAGACTTGTCCAAATCTTCATACATTGGTAGCATATTGTGCTCAGATCTTTTAATATTGCCTATTATCTTTATGTTTGCCAAATTTTACTAATGCTAACAGCGTGTTTGCGATGTAGTCATATGTACTAATTGTAAGTTATCTTTGGTGAAAGGCTTTAATGCTGTATTAAAATGAATGCTTCTTTTAACAGATTAAGACTTGCAAAGACAATGATATGGGACCGAGGATTCCTTAGAATTCCTGGATAAAGTAATTTGTGATTGCTAATACCAATTAGCAACACATAATCCCAAATGATGTATCTAAAAAGTAATTAATAATTAAATTTTGAAATGTTATTAGTGGATACCTCGTTGAGCCAGTATTGTACCAGGGTTAGTTATTAGTATTTTTAATCATTTACGTTTCTAAACGGTATTTTATTACACAAATATTGCTAAATAACTCAGATTATCAAATTTTAATATATTCCATTGACATCAAGATAATATTTTATTAATTGAAATGTCCTCGATCGTTGTATGCATTGAATCTGCTTCCCAAGCTATACATATATGCCGTTACGATTTCACTATGTGATTCTTGTAATGCAATGATTTGTTTGACTTTTATCATCCCTGATCATTGACAGTAAATTGACTGTGCAATCTCTTTAAGTTTTCTTCTTCTCAGCTTTAGTGTTCGTTGTTTTATTGTGAAAATTAATTTCAACTATTTACATATAAGACACTTATTGGGCATGGTCGTGCAAATATTCTTTATGTCTGAATCTTCTCCTTTCAATGACTATTGCCTGATCATTAATCAGTGCACAGTTAAAGTTTTTTTTTATCATTCCTACAGATGATCCGTGACAAAATATCGACAGCTACTATCCTAGAAATAGTTTCCACTGCAAAATCTTTACGTTGTTTATACGTGCGGCGAAATGTCATTCTAAAAAGATGTGATAGAGACTGGTCAAAGATCGCTGATTGGTCGCCGGAACATTATCAGTGGATAAAAGTAAACAGTCGTAGTTACGAGGCCACAGAGAGAGAAGTTTCAAAAATTTTGGGTTACCGATGGCAAATGCTTTCCGAGAAGGAATTCAAACGGCAACGAGTTAATTTGCACATATAAATCTGTCATTACATTTACAGCACAACATTAAAACAGGATGGGTAAAACTTTTGTGAAAATAATGACTTTTTTCAGATTCCTACTGAAAACCCTCGTTGTTCATGTAACACCACAATTTTTATTGTACAAAATGTTTCCATCGGTAAAAATTTGTTTTTACGATACGCAAATGGTCTGCAAACGCGTATGATTTAATGTAATATATTGTATACTATTCTCAAGGAATGAGAGTTCAATATGTTACACGTTGCAATTTGTTGTTTATTGGCCGATTATGAAAGTCTGTATTTACGAAAATGTTATAGCATTTAATAATGTCTTTGTTTCTCTAGAAAAAGTTGCGAAGAAAAAGTAATGTAGAGGCAGTTCAATCATACCACTGTTATATATATGATACACTGCGTACTAAGGATATATAGCTACATTATTAGCTTTGTACGAACAAAAAGTAAAGTCAGTATAATGAACATAATTCCATTTGCTCTCGAATTTCTATTAGTTGCTAGACAACGTCTATTATTTGAATTGCATCTGATTTCACATGCTTGACTTAAAAGTCAGATTGTTTAATGGATTTGTAAATGCACGTCTTGCGAAACGTCTGTGATTTTACCAAAAGCTCCATATAAATAATATAAATAAGAAGAGTATTTCTTAAATTATAACGGATTGTTGGAAAATAATTGAATGTTTGTATAAAAATAAAAATGATAAACACAAAAAGGTCCAAACTTTAAATAGTTCCTACACATATCCCTTTTGCCTGAATATTATTTGTCTTGTTCAAAACATTATGGAAAAAAGAATAAATTGAAATTAATATTGCTAGAATATGTTAGGGTTTTTGGCAAATTAAAGAACTATAAGTATCCATTATAAATTTATTCTTTCATATGTACGATAATATAATAATTTTTTTTACTCGAAACAAATGCGGCAATGTTAACTATTATAATAATCTCTAAAATAGATTATAAGATTTTAATAAAGATTGCCGGAGGATCACATATAGATAATGATTCCCAAATAAATGAGGCCTACTAACGTTATAAAACAATAGGAATAACGGATCCAAACGTGTTTGTATATACAATTAATATGTACATACAATGCTTGAATATTACAAAAGTATTAAACAACCGTATAGTATCAAGTTTATTTGGCCACACGAGTAATAGCCAAATTACATATCACTAGTTCTAATGTTAAATTTTCTAATTCGTATCGCTATATACAATTGAAATTTCATAGACTCGAGATAAGCAATATAGCGCACGACTTTTTTTTTATCTAAGCAACAATAGGTAAAATAAATAAAAATTCGATTACGCCACAAAAAATCTAGATGAAATAATCTAACGCTAAAAAACAAAAGGGATTAGGAAAAGAAAATTTATGTCGTCAAAGTCGCCGAACGCTTGTCACGATTCTTACTGCGTAGAATAGTACGTGCCTTAAAAGCTGCTGCATTCATGAGTGTCTGCAACACATAAATGATCATGATTCCCATTATTCAAACGTGCTTATATGGTCATTGCTCTTCATGGAGCTCTGTTCATGTATTATTATTCTACTTATTTCCGTCAACAATTCGTATTAATTACACTCACCCTTTCGAGCTTGCTCGTCTTCTGTTGAGTTGCTTGCAGAGGCAACACTTTATTACCAAGATGGAATATTTCACGCAGCAATAAATTTTCAGCAAGATGAATATTGATACCAGGCCCAAGTAATCGACAACATGTATTGTATTGAGTTCGAGCACACCATCCTTCCAAGAATAAAGTTTCCCTTCCAAATCTGATATGCATTTCCGGTACGATGTCCTCCTGCAATACATTTTTATTAGGTTAAATAAATAATTCTTTTGAATTTCAAGCGGCTGCTGATTTTTTAAAAAATTCTACGAGACTACAAACCTCAATGTATCGCAATATGTCCCTAAAACTAGCACGCTGTTGTTTACGATCCTTCTTAGCTCTGTACTTGTTCGAGTCTGTAGCCAAATCTTTGAGTACGTTAACGAGATCGAGTGCCCAATCCTGTTCGTAATCTTCGGCGTACTCACGACCAAGTTCAAATATTACGGCTAATGCTTCACCAGCTGAAATACGTATTTCAAGATGCGGAGAATCTAGCAATTCACGCAGACGATTAAGAGAACTGAAAAATAAAATAACGTTAGTGATACAGGTACGAACTTAAGGAGAAATTTCCTGTAATGAGTTTTATATACTTACGGCATGTAATTATTAATTCGATCACTGCCAAGTAAATTATAGATGTCTGCAGGTGACATGACGGTCAAAAGCAAAGTCCACGAGGATAGTGCAGCTGCATGCAATGCGGCCATGTCAGCAGCAACTATTGGTACTGCACCATTCCCTTTTAGATAAGAGCCAGCAAAAATATTTGAGAGTAACTGTGCAATTTCAATGGTATCCCCAGCATCGTTACCGGACAAAAACTGATTCATACTTAAAGCCCAACAGCACTGTAAGGAAATTGAATTATCTTAGTCCCTTGTACAATCTTAGAAAATAAAGTAGATTACTCGATTTTATACATCAAGAATTAGTGATGCGGAAGTACAAAAAAATATGTTTACGTAAAAGTTAATTTGTAATTGAATCATTCAATAACGCTTCATGCGTTGAAGTTGTATGGAACCTTTTCATAGTTTTATACAAAGAATAATCGTCTTATACGTTTTAGTAAATCCAATACAAACTATTTTTACCTCAGATCGTGCATTGGGTTGTGCTGTCTTATCATTGGCTATGAAAGTCAATGTAGATTTAAGATCCCTGCAAACGACTTCTGCACTCTCAAATGCTCCAAGTTGGACACAGAGCAGTGTACTTAATCGAGCAGCTGTGGACTGTTCATCACCACGACCCTTTTTCAAACCCCGTTCTATAGAATCTGTGATAGTCATTTTCCTATCCTCCACAAAGTCAGGAATATACTTTATGGCAAATATTTTTTCGATCCCATTGAAGCATAAGGTTCTACCCTTTGCACTTTTCTGCGTCAATCCATCGATCGCTTCCTTCAGCTTTTCCTCAAATGCCTCTTGTTGCGCAAGCTCGTCAACCTCGTTGTCATTAACATCATCAAGCACACTGCGATTGTCAGATTGACCACTGGTGATGCTGCATGCATCATTGTTAATAGAATCCTCATCAGATGTTAATTCAGCTCTTTTTCCACCGTGACCTACGAATTGTTATGACTTAATGCTGGAATATCTTAAATATAATTTATGAAATTTCTTAATAATTGTAATTATCTATTATTATCTATCAACAAATAAATATTTATTATTGAGACTTTAATTACAATTGTTAACTTATATATTTAGGTACTATAAATATAATTGAATAAAAACAGCTGATGAAAGTGAATGTCATATTACATAATATCAAACTAAAACAAGCGTAGTAAGGGTAGACATTCACTGCGGTACCATATGTTTAACTGATATCAAAAGGAACTTAAGAATGGTATGAATGAAATATCAATATTTTCTGCTAAATTGAGCATATCATTTATCTTGAAGGAAAGTGTTCTATTTATCTTATCGCATAAAGTCTTTTAACAATTTCAAAACCTGAATTAATAATCACAGAGATAAAAAGATTAGAACAAATTTTTAATGCAAATGATGTGAGAAAACTATTTTTAGAACCACTTCAATCTTTATTTTTATACCTATGTAAGATTCATTTGTCAAACTATGAAATAAGTCGTAGACAGCAATATTTTTTACATTTTTTATAAAAAAAATATGCAAATGGCAAGATTTATATAAATTTCCATATTATTTTATAATTTCCACTAAGAAAACTTCGATGCTCATAGGATAACCTCTTTATATTTTATCAGGAATGTATTAATACTTTCTATCTAAAAAGATAATCGGAGTAAAGAAGAAAACGTTTTGCATGCGACTGTGCAAACTGACAATTAGTGTCGCAAAAAGTAAAGATGTATCACTTAAAGTAAGAAATATTCACTTGCACGATTCCATACCATTTTTCCATGCGACAGCATGGAAGTCACATGGAAATTGAAACGAAAGAACCAGTGAAATATCCAAGGTTATTGTGATGCTAGCATAAATTTTTGGTAATTTTTTAATATTTTTACACAAATACAAAAACTTGAGAAACAAGCGACCATGGTAGAAATTTAAATATAGTGCAAATCCATGACGTAAGAAGGAATTAACATGGTAAATGTTGAGGATGATTCACCATAAAAGATAATGATTGGCAATTCCAATGTACTATAATACAGCACCGTATGTCTCAAACGTAATACTTACGTTTAGTATTTTCCGTAGGGCATAAAAATGTAAATTCTAAGAATAACTTTAAAAACAATGCGTAACTTACCGGACTTTCCTCTTCTGCCTCCTTTGCCTGGCATCTTCCCTCGCCTTCCTTATTGCACAATTGATACTAACGAAAATACTCGATCAAGAGGGTAAATGTCTTGCACTATTAATTTTCTTTCGTATACTGAATGCACTGCATGTATTTTTAATTAAAATTTGATAAAAACTCATTAACATGGTGCGAAATATTCAAAGCATACACGTCGAGACAGCCAGCTGTGGGCCTTCTCAACTGCACTGTCTTCTGCGAGTTAGCGAATTTATCCGATCTTTCACGAATTTTCCCGAATAACTAATGCGCGCGCATAGTACATTTCTTGAATCTGGATAAGCTGCCAATCCGTAGTTGCGTTTCTACAAGTTTCTATTTAACGCATGCGCATTCTAAATTTAATATAGTCCAATGCATATGCATACATATATGTATGTATTAAGTTGCATAGTGATGTGCAAACACTCAACGGCGCATTTAATTGGGTGTTGCAGTGTAACGTCATTTATTTCGGCAGGCCCAGTTACAAGTTTTTAATTTAACGAATTCTATAAATACGTAGAGTCTAGCTAATGGAACACCAGTCGTAATAATAAATAGGATGCAATTAATATAGTGAAGGCTATTTTATATCACTTTTTATTCTTATTTTATATTTTATATTGTAAATGTAAAACAGCCTTTGATATTTGGCCTGTATGTAATAATTCTGAATAATTATATGTACCTTACTTTTAAAGGTATAGATATATGTTAAATGTTTTGTAATGTTATATTCACTATGAGGTAATATTTTTTATAAACATGAAATGTTTATCCCCATGCATGTGATCTAGAATTCAGTATATACATATATTCCTTTTTAATGTGTAATAGGACATATAATTATAGCTAGTGAAAATACACAAGATTATGCTGTTAAATGTTTTACTTGGAAACGATATAAAATATCTTAACAATAATATTAATGAATGACTTATGTTCACTATTTTTAATGAAAAAGAACAGAAATGAATATTACAACATGGATTACAAAATTTATTAATAGGCTTGCGATAAATAACAAATAGGAGGTAATAAATATGAATACTTAATTAGTGTTAGAACGTGATCACTAATGTATCCTTATGTCTCTTGTCGATTACTTATATCATCCACCTCAACTTATATACATATATAAAAACGCTTGTATTTTACTTTCTTTCGGTATTCCATTGAAAATGTATAGGTGATAAACTATCCTCTTAGCATATTGTGTAAATTTGGCAGAATTTATCAATGACGTTTTAGATGTGTCAGTATCTTATTAGAGTTTTTAGTTTGACTGTAATAAATACTATGTTAAACATTCTTGTAGCCATATATGAAATTAACATTGTTCATTGATATCAAAGACAGCAATAGTAAGCAAACCAAAGAATAAATAAGATCCTTGAACAAGATTCTGCAGTTGTTTTTTTTAAACATAGTAAATTCAAAAAGTCTCAAGTATAAACGGAATAAACGATGGATAACTTTAGTGATATATTTGTTGCAAATCTTTCTGCATGATCTGTAATTAAATATTTTTCCTTAATCTTCACAAAGCTGAAAGACTTGAAGGCCATGTGTTACATATGCAAAGAATCCATTTGAAAAAGCCGATTTTTCAAATATAATTGTGATTTTTGAAGGATCTAAAAAATTACTTACCGGTTCTGTAAAAGTTCAAGAGTTGACTTTGAAACTTCAATCGCATCAAATTCCAGATGGTTATATTTAAATAAAAGATTTTACAGTATGTAACAAGATAGAACATAAGTTATGGTACTAACCAGCAAGCAAGCACCTTTAGTATTATCTACATGATTTTTGTCTTTTTTTTTTGCAGAGAGACAATATTGTTTCCTACTTACTCAATCGATTCTACATTGTGATATTATACTTTTTGTCATTTCTTTGAAAGACAACAGTTATCATTTATTTATTATATCACTGTCGTTTATACTTATCTCTATTCTATTATGACCAATGACAGCAATTTTAATTGTTGATTTTGATATTTTACTTTAGGAGCCTAATTTTATAAAATTTGTTACGACAGAAAGAAATATGATCATGTAGAAATATTTCAATACATTGATTTTGTTCGTATCCTTATCTCTCCTTTCGTTATACGTATATCCAAATTCTATAAGTCGAATAACATTCTTTTTATTTATTTGGTATCCAGCACTTTTCTGTTTTACGTTCATTGTAATCGATATTTGGATTCGACATTTATATTGTCACGATCGCAAAGAATATATCATATATACATACATATATATATATATGTATATATAATAATCGCATATACATATAATGCCAGTTGCTCGAGACAGTATCAAATGAGCAACGATAAGTATTTTATTTAAATCAAGATAATATAATTATCATACCTATATAAGCTCAACGCATTACATAATTAGTAAAATTATTTTTACCGTTACGGAATGTTTTTTATGTTTTTGTTTTAACTCGTTTGTAAAACGTCTGCCATTTGACTTCGATGCAACGATACTCCTACCTTAAGAGAATAAACGATTGTGAAACGTCGAATTAGCTGCATTGTGTGCTACTAAAGAGACATGATTTAATACAATTCTACGTAATCTCGCGGATTTACTGGCGTAATTATGTTAGCAACGTTTGAAATTCAGTATGAACTCCAAAACGGACACAAAATATGTGCTAAAAATGCCTCTTTAGTAGTATTTCATCAATGCATTGTCTTATTAGACATATCGTATGGTTAGACCCGCAACGATACTTATTACGAAACTAAGGACGACAGTTACTGCTAAGCCTCGTCCAATGTTATTCCCGATTAAGGCACTACTTCCTCCGTTCGTTACACTCTGGCAGGGTGTTCCCTGTTTTACAAAATTTAATAGGGAATCCACGATATTTGCTGTTGTCGGATCCGAACAACCTTCGAGTTCTTTAACAATGCAGCTCTGCATCTCGGCAATGTCACTATTAGATTAAAAGAAAACAGAACTACATTATTCGAGATTCTATAATAAAATTAGGCGATCAATCAAGTACCCACGCACCTGCATTTCTTTTCGTCCAAAACCAGTAAAGGTAAATTCTGAGGCGTTTGCATGACTCCAGTTTTGTTGGTCGCTGCGGGAATGTAACTACTTAATGTGTTTTTCATACAAGTCTGAACAGCTTGCGATTTGGCTTCAAAACATTCTGGTCCACCAGTTGCGATAAATACTATAAACAAAAATTAATATGACAAAGGTTGTTTTCTTTAAACAAAAAGTAATTTAATGCGATTAATATATATTTAAATAATTACTTACATGCGATGCGATCGCCTTCCTTGTAACAAATAAAGTCTAATAGAGACTCAGTAACTTCTACAAGAAATTTCTTACTTTCACGTTCTTTCTCTTCCAAGCATGGCTCCAAGGCATCAGTGAAGTTCATCATGCAACTTTTAAATATGGGACTCTTCCGACAATACTTTTTAAAGACAACATCTAAATCGCCTTTGGGTGTATTGACTTTTATTTCTTCCTGAAGTTTCTCAATATTAATTAGAGATTTCAAGCATTCCCCTGCGTTCGTCGTTGCCTGTTCTGCATTTTGATACGCCGTTGGACCACCATTTTTTTCGCATTTTTGTTTAAGGACCTTCTCCACGTTCTCGACTTCCGAGGCATTAAATTCATTTATACCAGGGATGTTTGCAAGGTCTGGTATTTTTTGGAGCACTTCATCTTTGCTCGGTAGATTATCTTGAGCCAAGATACAGCCAAAGATTCCTAAGACACAAAAAAGAAAACATTAAGAACTTTATTTCGTGAACTTAGTACATATCAACTAGTATAAGGATAAATTTCGTAATTTACTAAATTGCTTGGGGTCACTCATATTGATAAGACAGTCCTATCATCAGAGGTGTATCGTTTAGGCGTATAAGCTGGGTCTCTAGCTTTTCAAATGAATACTAAAGTAGACAAGTCTTGAACTACGGTATTGGCAATCAAAAGTATATATCCTTATAGATATAACCTTAGCATGTTCTAACGTAACCAACGTCTTTAGCTTTATCAATGTATTCAGTTAATCGTGTTATAAGCGAGATTTTATAGCCAAAAAAATGACCACACACTAGAGGCTATATAAAGTGGCTTTTTAAAATAGCATATCAATGCTCTGACCACTGAACTCTCCGGGGCCTCTATATGTCGTTACTTTCGGCGGAGTGCTGTACAGACTTACGGTACGACTCTCCCCAGTCCTATATATATATTATTAACTTTTTTGTGCATAAAATAATTATAAATTTCGACATATTAAAAATTGAAACCTTTCGATTTTATATTCGCGATGAAGTATTACCTTAAGTCTAAGTTGTACAAATCCTGTATCTACACAGGTTATATGATCGAACTGTGTTCGCGATACCGCTGGTTCAAACTACAAAGTACACCGTTCGAAATATCAATCATGACAATAACAGAAGTCGACAGCCACATATCAGTATGACGTCTATACTACTGCACTCGAAGAATCACAAGATGATTAGAACTTACATGTAATTTTGCAGCAACTCTAGTAATGATAATCATTGAAAAGATACTGAAAACCTTGAGAATTTTACAACATCAAAAACGAACTCCAAGAAGAAGATTTACGTCATTGCTGAGCAACATTTTCGTTTATTTAATTCATATAAGATGCACAAATATGTTTGTCATTATAGAAACTGGTTTCAAAAATAATGGGAACCTTGTGCATATTAGCCTTTATAGAGCTTAAAGACATAATATCTAAATCTTCACAATATTTTCGCGTAAGATATAGATTAAACATGTCAAAAATCTTTCTGCCCTAATATCTACAAGATCTTATCAACAAATATGCCAACCCTTTACAGGCTAAGAATCTGAATAATTGAATACGATGATTATAACTTAAAACAAGAAGGTAGTAAAACAGCTTTGCCTTATGCAATCCACTCACGACATGAAGTAGAAGAATATTTTTTACATACATTAGTACGTGTAATAACAATAGTTATATTCATAAGTACATGAAGTATTCCCGCAGCGTAACAAAAAGTAACATACATTTTTCAGTGGAGGCATTAAAAAAATAATGATCTTTCTCGACGCTTCATTTTTTGCAATACTTATCGCCCGTGTGTGTATAGTATATTAAGTATGCTACTAAACTTATCAAGAAGGATGAATTTGAAATTTAACCGACCAACCGGGCACATTTCAAGTTGGATGAAACCGGCTCATGAGGGTTGTGGTCTTTGCGAAAGGAAATAATGAGATTCAGCAGCAGTGCACAATAAAGGAACAAAGGTCACAGAGTACGTTTATATTAAAAATTTCCATGTAACGTACATTTTCGATAGTGGTTTATATCTGATTTTTTAATCTGATCGCAAATGGACAAAGTAAAACGGATAAGCGATATTCCCATGTAGATGTTACTCACTATATGATAAAACCTATAACAGTATATGAAACTGCGATTAATGTAAGTTGTTTTTATAAAGAACGGAATACAATGTAAAATGTATGGATGCTGGTGAAAATTCGACTTTCTTTGTTTTAGTTTGCGACTATCGATGTTTTGTGTGTCATGTCATTGTTTTTTATCAGTTAATGGTACATAATCTACATACCATTATTGTAAACAGGCAAATTCAATTAACGTGCTTCGCATTAACTGACATAATAGTACAAAGGACTTGATAACTTTCATCAATGTAATATATACACAATTTTGATACCATTTATTTTTAATAATTGTAAACGTACCAGCAATGAAGACGATGATAATAGTGTCGAGACACTTCATGTTTCTATTTTGTTTTTTCACAGCACAACAGAAATCTTGTTTCTAATGTTGACTTAACCTTCACTTTCCGGCGAGTCAGCAATTTTCTGCCTGACGAATATAAATCGTACAAGCCTCACGACGATGAATCACCTTTCGTTATTCGTGATACGTGGGACAATTGTTCTTTAACAGGTAGTTATCGTTACCATAACTATTATTGGAAACTCTTCGAATGCGTTACGAATATAATAAATATAAAAATGGACGAACTTTCCCTGGCAACTGTTACCCACAGACTGATTGCTCGGCGCCTGCGTTCACTTATATAACCTCGTAGCAAGTACTCGAGTGTGTGTACAAACACAAATGATTGTTCTTGATCGTTTGGAAAAGATTGTTGTCATTAAATTTATTAGGAAGAAGTTATTAATACTATTAAATAATAATAATATTATAGTATAAAGTTTATCTTAAAATTATAAAATAAGGAGACGAACAAAGGCCTCTTTCGATAGTAGATGCGATCAATGTAGACTTTGTCACTCTTATGATAATAGTCGATACTATTATGATATCTGAACTGTCGTCGCTGTTCATACATTCTTCGCAGTTACCTTAAGCTTCTAAAGGGTTTCATCTGTTAATTTAATTTACAAGCATTATGAGAATGTTAAAAAACATCTTTATAACTCAAAATAAGAAAATTATCTATAACCAATTCCTCGGTAGTATAGTGGTAAGTATCCCCGCCTGTCACGCGGGAGACCGGGGTTCGATTCCCCGCCGGGGAGGAATAATTTTTGAATTTTTTTTTGTTAATGTTACGTCCGAACCACAATGAAGGCCAATTAAACCTAATCTGGTGCCTTTACCGAACCGTAATATACTATTACTTTGCCCTTTTTTGAGTCATGGTCTGCGCACTTTACTCCGGATTGGGCTATGCCTGTAATTATCGTGGGAAGAATAAATAGGATTATTGGATATAGTACAAATTGATTATATATATATAAAGCAAATGAAAACCTTCACCAACTAAGTAATTGAAAATCTAGGAAATTCTAACATCTACTATGATTTAATAAATTTAAGAGTTCTTTCACGAAGTATAATAATAACAATTGCTTACCTCGATGTCTGATGATGATGACGATGATGATGAAAGAATATGTAAAATAGGAAAAATGTGTAGCCGAAGTGAATTAATGAAATGAACACAATTTATTATAAATTAAGCGAGCAAGCGAACAAAGAACTGAACAATTACTCTAATTAACTAACAAGCGGAAAAATAAAATTAATACTGGTCAGCTACTTTGGTTGGCGTATCGGTAGAGAATGAGAGATAATCCTGGAGAATTTGGCGGATGTTAATTAACGGGGGTAGATTTTTGGGGTAGGATTGAGGATTGTTACTATTGGTTCAGCTTAGAGAAATTTTTAGGAAAAGAAGTACGTGGTGATTAAGGATATTAAGTCATTGTTGCTGGAAATTTCGGCGGGGAACTTTGCACGGGGGTGAAGGATTTACTGGGTCAGGATTGGACAAGAATGATTTCTTTAGAGACGAGTAAAAGGAGTTTAGTGGGGTTTTCGAGGAAAAGTCGTAAAATCAGGAATGTCCGCTTCCGGTGCACATGTGTCACTTGGGTGAACTCGCTAACGGTTAGGGCTCTTGCCTAAGTATAATTTTTTATAGATGTATCCTCTTGAAAGGTTCATCTCTTTTCCTAATCCTGGGACCCGTATGAGAGATAGCTGCTTCCAAGGGTCGCTATGTGATAGAAACCAGACCCCACTGATTGGCCTTTTGATATTTAGTTATCGACCGCGTATGTGGCACCTGATGTGTCACGCGGACGTAACATTATCTTCAATATACATTACGTAATCCAAAGTTCATTTTTGAATTTTAAGGGCTTTATAGTTACGCGCTTAACCGCGTGTTTCTATTATAATTGTCGATTGACAAATATTTTATAACTATTTGACACATGCAAATTACATTTTACTATATTTTAAGTTTTTAACATATAATTTAATTGAAAACTATGCTCGTCATGCTTTGTAATGCAAATTGATTTTTGATCTGCAGCCACATGTGCCTATATTTCAGTGTTTCTAAGTTGCGAGAAAAGAACACATGGCCGTTTTCATGAGCATTTGCATGCGCTTGGAGTGATAATTCTTGACATTGAATTTCTGGAAAATGACGGCGACGTAGAGAGATTAGTGACAGAGATAGCAGACACTAGAGAAATTGCAAAGTGCGAGCGAGCATACGGATCAAGGAGGTTCGAAGTGTCGTCGAATAGAATAAAATTCAGTGATGATTATTATAGAGAATTATATTCGTCATACAGTGCTGAATTGTAACGAGGAAAAATTATATTCAAGTAAGAGTTTGTCTTATTATTTCGTAAGAATCATTGACACATTATTTATATTAGTTTTTGCAACGCTGTACGGAAAGTGTACAGTTTGCGCACCAAAAAACAAGCACAAAATGGTCCATTCTTGACGAGTTTAGAGTGTGCAGGAATCATAACATTCCAGCATGAAATACCGTGTGGGAAAATTTCCGCACACTCTGAACTCATCAAGAGTCGACCATTTCGTGCTTCTTTTTGGTGCATATACTGCGAACTTTCCGTACGTGGTTGCAAAAAATAGTACATTATGATACAAGTGCGGAAAGTTGGTGATTCCTGTTGAGTGTGACGTTTGCCGCCCGAGCGAAGCGAGATTGACAAACGTCACACGAGTAGGAATCACCAATCCGCACGCGTTTAATAATATACTATTCTGTATTTCTGAATTGTATTAAAATTAGTAACATTGCAGTATTGTGGAATATAACAAAAACATTCAATACAAGCATCGGTGGTTCAGTGGTAGAATGCTCGCCTGCCACGCGGGCGGCCCGGGTTCGATTCCCGGCCGATGCAATTCTCTTTTCTCGCCAGAATTAAAGATATCGCCAACTTCTTTTCTCAAGATCACACCAGTTACTTCACTGTCTCTTACTACAATGTGTTCTTTTTAATTTATCTTGCTACCTCAGATATTTTTACAGTACAATGCATGCTACAATCCAATGTTTTTGCATGCAAAAAGCTGTTCCCAAACCGAATACCGGATAATATTGTAGATATAAATCAACAGAGAGTATCAAGAATATAATAATCTGTCTACTTTCGATGAAAAACTTGTATCACTGCCTGAGGTTTCTTCAATCTCTCGTTGTAAAATATTGATAATATTTTTCTTCTGCGTCAAATGAAATATTAGATGACATCTGCAATCTGTCACGTGCAAGTCAATATGCACTGGTTATGATTATTAGTCTATATATGGTATATTCCGTTGTGAAGATATTCATGTTGTTACGGATAACGATTGAAGTTGGTCAGCAATGTCACTGTCAGGTTTACTCTGGAAAAGATAAATGTAAATATCAAGCGAGAAATTAACAGTCGCCATTTCTTTCTTATGCGAATTGTGTAAATGTGCGTTACATTTATGGATGCTTGAATGTAGCTTTAAATTTATTTTCACAAGGTCTCCAGACCGGCGTACGATTTTGTACTCGGAACAGAGTAAAAATTATATTTTTATAATAATATTTAAGATGACAACGAACGGTTCTCGATGCATTGATAAATGTGACTAATTTTAAGGATACAGATAACAGATAATTGTACATCGGTAACTTGAAAAACGGATTAGATAATGCAAACGATCATTTTATCCTGAACCTTGCACTACGGAGAAACTTGATGAAGATAAAAACATACCAGTGGACTTTGTCCCATCTCATTTAAAAATGATCATGATTCCGGAATCATACGTTAATTTGAACGAATAAAAGTTGCTACTGGCGTAATCGCAGCACGTGACTTTCTCATCATGACTTTTATCGGCATCACGTTAAGGTTGTGAAATTACTTAATATTAAGAATTGAGTGATGTAGAGTTGAAATAGAGAATTCTTTTGGTTTTGTCAGTTTTTTTTATCGAGTTGTATCTATTGTATCTACGTCTAGATATTGACGTATACTGAGGAGACTTTTCTATCGGCTCTCATAAAACTGGTAAAAAACAGGTCTGTACATTGCAGACTAGAGCATAGTAATTTTTTAATCAGACTATCGATAGATAATTTTTTTTTTATTTTGCACATTTCAGGTGAAGTGCCAGAACGGATTGGTGTTTTGTTGTCAATTACAATACCAATACTATAATATTTTATACACAGAAGACACACAACAAATTTCATTGCGATCCGTAGCCTCTTTGGAAAGTTAATGTGTTTTCGGACAGAATTTACCATAGACAGACGGACAGACAGAAATGAGTGAATGCTTTTGTTGGAATCTAGGACCCTGAAAATATGTATTTCCATAAAGATCTAGGAGTGGATATTTTCTTGGATTGCAATAATTTCTTACATACTTTGTATGTGATGAGAAAGTAAAAAATAGGTCAACATGCAAGAAATATTTTCTTATCAAAACGATATTGCAGATAAATAAATTTAGATATTGTCTTGTTGTAGTATTTCTCAAGTAGGAAGCAAATTGTACACAGCAAACACGACCGTTCTGTTTTCACTTTTACCGTTTTTGAATTCCATTCTAGATCTCGATTTCCAATCGTTCATGACCGAGGTTATTCGCTTTTAAAAAATTATCCCTAATTAAAATTGTCATTCGAATCTGGTGATGATGTGTCAAAGTATTCTAGAAATTGAATCTCTTAATAAGTAATAGCCATTTAAAATATGATACTCGAGTAAACAATTGCTGTTACGTAGAACGCGTAGTTCAGAAAATCTGTTAACTTTGTTGCTGGCACATTGAGTAAGATGTATTTCATTAAAAACATTATGGCAGCAACAAAGCAGTCGATTTCTAAACTGACAAATCCGTACGAAATCGTCGCTCGTTCATCCGCAACGTCGGGATCCTTAATTGTCATTGCATTATCTATGATAAATATACTTAATTGAAATCGAAGGTTAAATCAGTGGTTGTTCCTAAAAATGATCTTTATCATCAAGGTGATAAAAAATATTCTAATACAATCTGTAGATTATGCTACGTTCATGTTAAAATATAAATAAGGCGTCGGGTATTTGCCAATCAAAATAAAATTATTGGAAAAGCTTTTTCAACAATTATTATTTTTATTAGATTTATTACAAATCAATTGTCCTTTGATCGCTACAGACAAAATGCTATTCGCGTGTCAGTTGAATGATTTGACATTGCTTCATTGGACCCTACAACCAACTTTGTTAATTAAAAGCTAATTAATTGCTACTATTACGACACCTAATGAAAGCCTGTATAATACTATGTTACCGCTGAATATGCACGAGCATTCGTTAAAAATATTTCGGTACTACATAGCGTGTGATAATTTCACATTAAATTAAAATTATCTACAGACTAAGGCACTTACGGGAATGCATCATAATTTTCTCCCATCTAATATCAGTAAGTACTTCTAGTATATAAATACAATATATTCGTATATCCGTCTGACACGAAATCACGAATACAAACGTCTTCTCTGTTTCCAGTACTGTTGCGATTGTTTTTTGAAATTTCACAATTTATAAGCGTTGCGCATCATCAGATCAAAATAAGCATCGTGATCAATGCTCGCACTGATAGCGCTGTAGTAGTTTAGAAATTCTTCTGACGTTACCTATAGATATCGAATGCATATTTTATTATGTGAATTTATATTTCCTCAAGTTATAAATATCATATGAAATTATTGCAATTAAATTATTATAATAATTTTCAATGTTACTCACAATTCCGTCCTTAGTAGAATCTTGCTCAAAATTTCCAAGGAACTTATTCAAAATGCTTTCCTCGCTCTCTTCCCCGCTTATATAACGTGGATGACACTTAACATTGTAAACACCACGCAGGTCATCGATAGTGATTTCACCATCTCCAGTTTTATCCAATTTTTTAAAAGCTTGCTCCACTACTTTCTTGCGACTTTCCGGCATTGGCGGCTGCAAACAATAAATACGCGATAAAATTAATCAGGCTACCTCGTCTACAGTAAGCATGGTGCCAATTTTAAATTGTAATATTATATTCGTTATATGACCTTACCCTGACAGCAACAATGAACTCGTTAACGTTGATACCTCCACTACCATCTGCATCAAGTTTCTTAAAAATTTCTTCAATCTCATTATCCGGAATCGTCAAACCAGTGTCGTGCACTCCTTTAGTAAATTCCTCCAAACTCAATTGTTTATTTCCATCGTCATCCATACGACGGAAAGCTCTGAAACACATAAAAAAATTACAATTCCAAACATATCTGTAATAAAAACAAATTCTTCTGTAATCGCATCTAACCAGACAAGGTATCCGAAACCGTAAATCCTTGGCACAGTATGTATACTCTACAAGGCTAATGCAGAATTCGCAACGCGACAAGAACCATGGCTGATTCATCCAGATTGAGAAAAAAAAAACAAGAAACTTTCATCGCCAGTAACGTCAAATATAGAGAGTCGCAACGTTATCTTGAAACTTTAAGAAATAATCTTAGCAATTCTCAGTGTTACCTTCAAGTAAAATATATTCTTGGCCAATCTAACCTTTTGATTATTCTAATAATTAGACAATTCATACAATAGTGTCACTTCTACCAGCACAGTTATATTCATCAAACTTATACCGCTACATCAATGTACCTATAAGAGACGATAAGGGTAATTCATCATTCCGCCCACATCGTTTCCCTTCATAGTTATCATCATATGATATATGTATATATACACACACGTTTTGCACATGTGTCATCGCATCCTGCTCTTATCATTATACTGCAATAGGAATATAATTTCTCTTGCTCGCTTAAGCGTCACTCACTGATCTCACTTGCGAGTAACACATTCGCTCAACTGACTCTGTTGCGTTAAAAATTAATGAAGCGTGACATTAACTGTGGATATAATAAATGCAACTTACCTGCCAAGACCGAGGATGCCATTGGCACCTCTAGCCAGACAGAGCAAACGTAACTTCTCGATAGGATCCGTGGTTGCGTGTATAGCCCGTTGGGCCTTGTTCATCATCTCAGCCTCCTGCCTCGTAGCCGCACTCTGCGGTCTGTTAAACATTCCTTGAAGAGACGTCATTTATGCTCACGTGATACTCGTATGAGTCAGGTAAAAGTAGGAGAGGGAGGACATTCAGAGCGTCAGGATCGTATAAGGAAAGAAACGAATTTAAATTGACGATCTCGCTTTGCGCTCATTGCACAAGGCATGAGAATGCCTTAACTGTGTAACTGGACAATTTGAAATTTGGATGAGTAACTATTCGCTCTGTACGTACAAATCCAGGCATGGCTTAGTGAACACGTGTGAAAATGTAGGAGCATGCTATCAGCGCCATCTGTACGTCACGTTATGAGTTATTATTGCACTATTTCTTCTATGTGCACATATGCATATATGGATGCTCACTAAAATTTCACTTTATTACTACGCACACAGCGAATAATCAAACTTTTCTTTCAGTAGGGCAAAATCACATACGATCCTTTTCGTAACGGTTCTGTAGAGTTTTGTAAGATATTGGTATGTGCAGGTGCGTACGAGCATGGATGTTTAATACGTGCATGAATCCGATATAGTTAATTTTCTATATTTTTCGGATGGGGGGAGGGAGGGGGTGGCGGCATATTCGTAACAAAATTTTTGGAAAGTTTTATATCAGAGTGACTGCACAGCTTGGTGTTAGGTATGGGATGGATATTTTATGGAATTCTGTATTAATGAATTCTGGTAAGATATCGGAGTAATTAAACGGAACGAGGTAGAAAGTGCGCTTTCACAAGAATATTGGTCAATTGCAGAAAAAAAAAACCAGTTCTCAATCAGGTATTGTCTTGGGAATAATTTCAAATATTTTTTTTCACTCAGCGATCAATATGAAAACTATATTCATATGCGTATATGAATATTAATATCGTTTGCGAATAGAACTTTCGATTAAGTCCATCCTGATATCTCTTGATGATAGGGTAAAACTTTTTTTTAAATATGCCTACTCTCCTACGTGATTCCAAAGAACGGAGCTTGTCACACAGATCAAAAATTTTTTAATGTTTGAAAACTTACGCCAAGACGTTATCTTTCGTTTGACCCTCGAATTAAACATCGTGACGTTTTGTTATGTCTGTCAGGCTGGATCGAGCTGAATACAAAGGTACGGTTTAGAAGATGGTCGTTTGACTGTAATCGGGTGGTTACTACTGGCCAATAGCATAGCATAGCAGAAGCTATAACCCCACGTGTTCGACCTCGCGCAGAAACCACCCCATCCTCAATGACAGAGGCGTAGAGTCCTGGGGGCCGTTCGGGCGGAATAATTTTCAATGAAATATTTTTAAATTATATCAGGATGGTCCTAATTGAAAATTGGAAAAACCCTCGTGCTGTATTTTGGTAAGTCGTAAACCGAAGTTTACGCGGTTCAGGAAAATATCCTGAAGCGAAGTTCGATCCTGAATCCAACAGGTGGATTGACGTAATTGAATTTTGAAGTTTATTAAGTACTTCGCGACTTTCTTAAGTATAATAAACGTACCTGCAAAAAGGTTACAAGACACGAGAGATTATCGTTAACGCGAATTGCCTTGTATTACTAGGAAACGTGTTGGAGGATAGTTTTTTAATTATTAAATTTTTTCTAAGTATAAACCTTTTTTAAATTCCCTTTACACCTACCAACTTTGTCGCTAGTCGTGACATATATAAATAAATAATTACCGCGCCAGTGTTCGGTCACGCGACTCGAGAATCTCCTATGGCGCAACAAACTACCGCAGTTTTCGTTTTCGCTCATGGCTCTATTAATTCTCGAAATCGATAAAGTGTCATCAATTTTTCAAAAATGTCTCTGAAGACGTTCTGCGTCTGCCACTGTGCAAACGCTGGGTTCGTCGAACCCTGTAATCGCGGCACGTGTATTAATGAACACCCCCCCACCCCCACCCCACCCCCGCTCCAATCAAACCCTACGAATTGCCTGTTATGGAAATCCTTTGAACGTGTCCTATTGTAAGCACGGCGATGTCGCGAGTACGAACCGGAAAGGGAAAAGGTTTTCACGAAAAGTCTATACCGACGTCAATCCTTGCCAATATACCTATACTGTACGTAAAAATTCGTCTGTAATAATAGAAATCGAAATATTCGTAAATAAGTTTTCCTCGTTAACAATTAAACTTTCCAATGGAAAACATGTTTCAAGGTTTATAACGAAAAAAAAAGTAGCTCTGTCATTGGCTTTACTTTGCACGGTTAGTGAATAATGGATATGTAAGTCAGTGATGCAAAGGTCTTTGAAATTCATGAGTTCATCGATTTTAACCTAAGTAGAACGATATATATCAATATTTATACCAATATATATATTTTTTATATAATATGTACCAAAGCAATACTACGTAATACCAAAATTAGTAGGCGAATGCGCGAAAATAATTTGCCCCAGAGCTGATTAAGATTATAAAATAGTTCCCTAAATATTTATCTCAGAGATTCATAAACAGAGTCCCTTTCTGTCTCCCGAATGGATGCAGTGTAAAGAATCGTGTCACGCATGACCCATTAGCTATTATGTAATATTTGTCTGCGATGACAGTTTGCATGTGCGAGCTTACGTCCCCACTGCCGGCAGACACACCCTTACTTACGAAATTAACTACAGCCGACGTTATTAGATTCAAAACTTTATTTAAACTGTACTATGTAATTGGAATAACCCTTATTGTGACCCAGATAATAATCTTTAATATACAATTGACCTTTAATCAAGCAACGACAAGCTATCTAATCGACTTCGATATTTTGCGCTTAAATTTTTTTTTATTCACGAACCTACTTAAAGTATCTCACAACGAAATTCCTATCTGGTGATTTTTTTGTTCGGTACTGATTCTTTCATATGCGGTATCAACGTTTACGTGTGACAGGCTGACATGTAGACGTTTCTCACTATATTCACATGTGGCTTATATATATGCACATCGAACTCGACTAGCAGTTTGCCTTTCCATACTTTACGTACACGTCGCAATAATCACGCACGATATCGTGATTTATGAAATTTAATATGCACATAGGTGAAGAAGATCAAGCATATGTGTACGAAAGGATAGAAAAAGAAAGGATAAGTCGGATTGCATAAAAATTTTTTCTATCAGTGTTCATGCAATTTTTTTTTAATGTGACTATAGATAATTTGTATAAACAAATAATCAATTTCACTATAATCTAGTACCAACCTCGTATAGTATGTCAATCGAGTGGGATAAGTCATGCAAGCCAAAAAAAATAGAAAGTACAATCACAAAATAG
Organism: Trachelus iudaicus; assembly: GCA_030142595.1. NCBI lineage: Eukaryota > Metazoa > Arthropoda > Insecta > Hymenoptera > Cephidae > Trachelus > Trachelus iudaicus. The sequence goes on from JARQTH010000318.1 coordinate 3,672,561, forward strand.
ATTAATCGAAGAGCCCGGTTGTTGCGGCATAGAAAATACAAAGGATGCTGTATATACAGCGACGAATGAATCGGTGCTAAATGGTATTTAAATTACGTAATAATATAAAAAAGTATTACGATCCATTCTCAAACTCGCAAGAAATCAAGTTACTCCGTGTCTAATAACGAGATTAATTATATCGTCTCTTCAATTACGTAATCGTCGTTTCTTTCGGTAAATTCCACTTTTGTTACAATCTAAAACAATGCACTACTTTTTTTTTTCTTTTTAATTGTTCAAGTCACTAGGTACGTACTGGACGAAATGAAAGATCACGTAAACAACGGGTATACTTACCCTGTCCTTTGGATATGGTCGTAGAAATGAATTGATCAAAATTTAATTAATTGTTTTTATGTTTCTTTTTCAGAAAAGTTACGCAGTAAAAAAGTAAGGTATTGCTTCTGAAGAAGACCGGAAAGCAAATGACAACGATTGAGGGTTGTTGGATATGGATGGGTATATTATTCTATATCTATACAGTGGATTGTGTGTATATATACGTGTATATATATATATTTATACCTGCGTATTAATGCACGTCCACGTGTCACACAGTTGTAACAGGGTGTGTTCAGTGGACTATAGTATAGTGTATACCAGCAACAATATGTGGGATTGACGTTATAACGTATCCATAACAACGAACGCACCACAATAGACGTTCTTACGGAAAATAATGATACGCATAAATATCTTGTTAGATATTTTAAATAGAATAATAATTAAAAGTTGCCATAGAGTTAATTACTGTTTGTATATTACTCGCTTAAAGATATTGAATATTCTAGACAATTATTAATTTCGTATTGATCATCTGTGGTATACCATATATATATATATATATATGATGACGGTCCATTTTACTTTGGGATTAATGGAAATATAATTTTTAATTATGGAATGATGCTGATATTTAATGCAGTATCTTATAGGAAATGAGGCATCAAACCGATGGGTTAATCGACCTTGCATCCTGCTATTGTTTTATGAACATTACAGTCTCCACATCCTGTTGTTATAAGTTGCCTATGTTAAATTTAAATTCTTATCTTAGAGTATGAATGCATCTTACAAATGGTTTTCAAGTCCACGATAGTTTATACATTGTAATATATTGATTAGGAAAAAATGAAATTTCTCAAAAATTCATATCATTGGCACTATTTACGAATGCAACTCGTGCCAATTAAAATTTTTTTAAAGATTTTGTGATTGGTACATGTATATGGGTATGCTCAATTATGCTAGATATTTTATTAAACTGTGATATATAAATTTAAATATTATTCTCACTGGGTATCGTTCAACCAACAGTAGTTCAGTTGTTGACTGGAGATAAAATAACGGCAAAGCTATCGGTGATAATATAGTTCGGCGTACTTTACAACAGTCGGTAACGAAATTCTTTGTTATCGACAGATAGTATGTGTCGTAACTTAGAAACAGGAGAGGCATAACAAAAAGTATAATCATACGTCGCGAAACCCGTAATGTATGTTCTTAGTGGATGAAACTTCTAATTGTGTAGCCATTTGTGCATAATTTTTTTTCATCTGGGTTGTAGCAAACAAGTGTCTCAAACAGGGTCAGACTCACCAAGTAAAAAACGGCCGTTGTTCAGGATTTCGTCTGATTGCTTCCATGATAACTTCTAGCACATATAGTAACATTACATTACTTTCTGATTTGGCTGATCACCTAAACAAAATGGTTAAGAAGTAGTAGGGTCGCCATCGAACTGTTTGAGGGTATTATTTTATCATTTTTGTAGTATATGACATAGTATATGATACGTTAGTATACAGTGAGTTTATACTAGCTTAGCGCAATATAGTTCCTCAAGACAGTTAAGCATTTAACAATGTAAGGTGTCAACGTCGTGGAACAAAATAGCTAATTCCCGTGTAAATTGGGTCAGTGCAAACGCATCAAACGAACAATACAACGGGGATTAGAATTATCTCTGGAAATGCTCCAGTAGGTAACGGGAATCTATTTTCTGTGTATGTACTAACAAGCGAACGCAGAAGCTTATAAAACTCGGCACTCATTAAAAATCTTTAATTAATATGAATATTATGGAAGATTTAATTAAGCTTTCGCACCGTTGATGCAATAATTCATCTTTTAATTCGCCAGCACTGTTTATAGAAGACGCAGAATATTTCGGATGAGAAATTTGAATATTCTTTTTTTCCACTTTTTCTTTACGTCACTTGATTTCTATTGGATTTTGAATACTCACACAGCCTTTTTCTGCAGGTCTTATTTATCCTTTTGCTGTTATTGGTACGTTTAACTATGTAACTTTTCATGTGGGTAATTAATCATTGCTATTCAATGATCGTACGTACTGCGTACGGACATCGCGTTTATATCAACTTGGAATCCACACATAACCTAAAAGACAGATAACTTTAGCGATCCTGAATAGAATGCAGATAATGTTAATAGCAAGAGACGAGGGTTGAAATGAAAACGATAAATTATATTGATTGTAAAAGGTCAGCGTTATTACAACCTTTTGTCTCTTTATGTCACATGAATTGCTTACTCACGTACGACCGTACGACTAATGTGTCCGTATGGTACAAGACTGCCGCTCCGTAGAAAATACTCGAGCAGTGAAGACAATAACACGTTTCTTTGAGGGTTCCACTAATTGTAAGGCAAGCCACAAGGGGGGCGAAAGTTCGCCATTACTGTAAGTTAATGACCGTCAGGAATTTTTACGGTAGATTTTCTGTGACGTATTTTCCTGATAAAGAAAACGATTCTCTCTCTCTCTCTCTCTCTCTCTCTCCCTCTCTCTCTCTCTCTCTCTCCCTCTCTCTCTCTCTCTCTCTCTCTCTCTCTCTCTCTCTCTCTCACTCTCACTCTAGATCATACGCTGTTGTCTTGTTCCTTTCATTCTCTTGTCCACGTCCCATCTCTGGTTCTGCTTTCATTGTAGCTGCTTAATTGCGCGAGTTTCGTTCACGCGGTAGGGACCGTAAAAATAATTGTAGTCATTATTATAGCGTTATGTAATTAAAAGGGAAAAACTTTTAATTCAAACGGCGCGCATGCGCAATACGTTGTTTTTTAAAATCCTTAATGGCTCCACAAACTCTCGTTTCCTGACTAAATTCTCTTTGATCGTTCGTTACTGGGGATTCTTCTTTCGATTTATAACAATATTCGTGCAGTTTTCGTTAATTAGGTTATTTCTTGTATCTGCAGAAGCTATACTGTTTATTATTATATGTATGTCAAAATACTGTCTCACCTTGGCTGATTCACTAGGGACGAAAGTGTCATATGCTCTTACAAAGTGGCACACTTAAAAAGCACCAGCCAAGCTATAGCGTTGTCGCGGGAAAATTTTTTCACGAATCCCGGCTCGTGGCTGTAATAAATCACATCTAAAAAGCAGCGAATTAGAAAATATTGAGGTGCCGAATGTCGACGGTCTTTCGCTATGTTTGAGAGCTTCATAAATCAAGACTGCGTCTTGGGAGCGACTTGTATCATCTTTATTCTTTTTTCTCAACTATTTCTAGTCGCTTCCTCTCGCCGCGTGTACTTTGCAATTTCTCCACATTGCGGATAACGAGGGCAGAGACTCGATAATAATACATTTTCTTCTTAGCATTAAAATTATATTTAATATATATATTGTAACGTATTTTTATGCGATCGACCTCACCGAAAAGTGCAAGACCGACCGACGCACAGCTTACGCGATTCCTACGCGTTCCAGGCAACCCTGGGGCTAACAAATTCTACACTCGAAATACCTACGATTTTATTGGGCGCCATGTTCCAAAACGGGAACCACGTATCAGTTCTTACGATTTGTCTTCGCGTGCCTTCATTGGCTAACTCAGCTACGCGGGGACGTCGGGATTCGGAACAATATGTCGGATGGAACAGACGATCACGCGACACAGAAAAGAATCCGGAGACTTTGATATCAAATAAATGATCGATTTATTCAGTAAAATCGGCGGCGCGAAGCGCGACTTATTGCAAGTCGCTTCTTATTAGCAAGTCGCACAAGTGGCATGAAATTATAATACAAAAACGGTTCATTTTTTAGATGTATTGCTTGGGATTTAGAAGAAAAGAATAATATTCTTCTTGCGCTAACTTTACTTTTATGGCTGCGAACGCGAAGTCGTAGATGGGGAGTTCGACGAATAAATAGATTGAGAAAGCAGCAAGGCGAATATTGGAATTTATTTCTTGAAATGAAGGAGCATGACAAAGAACAGTTCTTCCGATATTCACGTATGGATGCACAGATGTTTGATCGATTGTTATCTACGGTAAAAGTACGACTCAGAAAAAGAAAAAAAAATGTTACGTTAGGAGCTGAAGAACGCCTTGCTTTAAACATCACGGTAAAGTAGATTGTATTATAATTAAAAATCTTTAATATTTCATATTTATCAGTTAGATCTTTCAATGTAAATTATTTTCCGATATTTAGCGACGGGTGATCAGATTCATTCAATAGCATGGGGTTATCGTGTGGGAAGAACGACAGTGAGACAAGTCATCATTGAAACTTACAGCATCGTATGGGATGTATTATCGCCAATCTACTTGCCGCAACCGACAGAAGAGGATTGGAAACAAATAAGCCAACTGTCTTACAATATATGGAATCTTCCAAACTGTGTTGGAGCTTTAGATGGAAAGCACATTGCAGTGCAAGCTCCTCTTCATAGCGGCTCCTTATATTACAATTATAAAAAATATCACAGCATCGTTTTGATTGGCTGCATGTGACGCCAAATATCGATTCTCAATTATAGATGTTGGAGGTCTAGGCTCTGATAATGATGCAAGTATTTTTAGACAGTCGGATTTTGGTAGAGCAACGTTAGAAGGAAATTTAAATTTATCAGAACTAAAAACCAAAATTCAGGGACGGATTCGATTTATTTTAAATAGAAAAATATAAGAACAATGTCGAATACAAGTAATAAGTACGGAAAACAGATCGAGATGGTACAGAACGCACTGGGATATTACTCGAACGACAGTACACAATAACGTTCGCAATATACGATACGATATAATAACGGGACGATAACAAACAGTATGATAGTGACTCACGCACCCATGTACTGGGAAGACGATTCTGCGAGACGCGGACTGAACGATTCGCCGCAAAACCGGAAGAATAGAAAGAACGAAGCGAGAGATCGGATTATCACCGGATTATCTATCCTTGAATCCGTAGAGATCAGGAGAGCGCAGGGTGACGCATAAGAGTACCTCGAACAGAAAAGATCGGTTGATACCGTGAATTAAAAGATAGCCATTGAAAACGATTTAAAACTTCTTTCCACACAGTATTATTATTCTCGTTTTTGATCGCGGCAACTTCAGGTTTCCTACGTGGGATGGGAGATATCGTATATGCATACACTGTTTAAAAATTACTTTTTTCCAACAAAACATTCAGTTTTATAGAAAGACGTATAACATCAGTAATTATTATTATTTATTTATCGCTTCTTATATATTCATCCCATTTACCTTTCCCATAGGGTAATACTCAAGAGGTTAGGGACACTCATTCCAAAATCCCGTTTGGGAGAAGCTCAACTTTACTGGGTTGTACGAATCGTCATTTATTAAACATGCACTATATCAATTGTTTAAAGACAACCTGACCTGCCAGGAGTTGTTGTTTATTGCAAACACAACTCAGTACGTCATGCTCCCAGTATATTTAAAGCCGTATTCGATTTATCCTTTAACAAGGATAATGGTACATGTCCAAGAAACGTCAAGTGGAATCGCTTATAGTTCAAGTATTGGCCGCTAGGAGGAGGGTCCCTGGTCGACGAATCCAATGGGCAGATTGTTCAACAATTTTAACCCAAGAATGGCCGAACGATCTCGTTCTCCATTTGAAAACCATTGAGTCGGAGTGTCTCGGTATCCCACGCATTTACTCTCGGGTTAAGGGGTCCCCAGTCGATAGTTAAAAGCTTCGTAAGGCTAGCACTTGTCCCAATATGAAAAATAAAGGCTATCCCAAGGGGTGGGGGCGTGGCGGGGGAGGTGGGGTAAAAGAAAAATAAGAATAACGCTTCCTGAACGGCTACAGCTTCGTGTTCTTCATATCATCTCTTCTTCGTCCTTTAGTATTCTTGTGTTTTCATTTAATTTTCTTTTTTCTATTTAAATTAATAAACAGAATTTTCTGGTAAAACATAAGGCTGACTTGTTACGAAATAATATTTGTAATTTTTATCTTTTATTTTAACGTAATCCAACCACTCGTCTCTTTACCCCTGGCTAATACCTCATTTCATTCTTTTCACCCTCATGCATAATACATACAATTAGTAAGTTCGGCAGCGATGAAAATAAGGGACGAAAAAAACCCTCAAATTTATTTAACTCCAGCCTGTTAACGAAGCAGATTCCTGGCTGTAAAGGGATAACGAAATATGAAAATAACAAAAGTCATTATATCAGAGAACCGTATCTTGAACGCCATGGGGAATAAATATCGTAACATTTGTGAATTCCTGAATAGGTATATATATTTTTTATTATTACAAAAAGAATCCATGACACGTAACCTTTAAAATAAAAATAAATTTACCGCTATCTGGAAAAATGTATCATAGATATGTCAAATATTTATATTTCATTAGTTACAGTCTTTCCGTCATAAGTAACTCTTGGTCTCTGCTCTTGGTATACTATAATATAAAACTGTGTACACTTTATCAAAGCAAATATTTAACTGCACTTAGTATATCGGCACCCAGTACATTGAACGTTACCCATATTCCAGAGGCGCCACTTTCTCTCTCGTCAATTATTCTACGTTCCAATATATTATTGATGGCAGTACGGACATTTTGACAGATTCGCAAAACAACCATCCAGTACGGCGGACAATGTCGATCGAGAAAATATTCCAGGAACATAACCTAACTAGAATATCGTCAAACCATAAAATACTTGACGCCACAGATATATTCCCATATAATTTACATATCTATAACATATCCCTTACAACGCGATACATGTATGGCCAAAGATGTTTGCCATCGTTGTCAAATCTTAATAAAAGATTTTCATGCGTATATTTTTGTCCTCTTTACGAGCATATGAAAACAGTTCATCGATTCATATGCTAAACGTGACCTCCACTCTACGAAGACACCATTAAGTGCTTTTCGTACTTTCCATTATGATTTCTTGTCGAACTCGAATTATGAAACTTATCACGTATTTTTCATTAAATTCCGCTCATGCGTTACTTCGTACGTATATGATTGCCTTATACATATAATACTCTGGCTCACATATATATATATATATATATATATATATATATATATATATATATATATATATAT
>JARQTH010000318.1:3680084-3722011 GCA_030142595.1 Trachelus iudaicus
ATAGATATACCATTCCACAGGAGATATCTTCAACGTTTGGTATACCTATTTGGTATACTATTATTGCATACACTTTTGTCCACTGACTCGGATGCGCATTCCTATTTTCAATTGTATTTCAGCAATTCATGAATTTTTTTTCAGGCTTTTTATAGATTCCGTAATCTCTCAGTCCATATAATTCCTCTTGCTATCGCCTTTGGCCATTTCATTTTCTTTTTATCTTCTCTACAGTTCGCGTGCTTCGGTATCACCTTGCTGGTTTGCTGTTATATACCAGTAGAAGAGACGACGATAACCTATGACCTTTTACATTGGTTGGTATTCGTTATTATAACGATGTATAATTTTTCTAGTGTTTATCTAGATCAGACGTATATTGTGGCGGGACGAAGGAAAGATAATGTCGAGGCTATCACTTTTTGTGGTTTGATAAATAACCCTTATCGAGGGGTGAACATTGATAGGCTGAAAAAAGAATGTAAATATATGAAGGAATATTGAATATTTTTTTATGATTAAGAAGACTCGGATATTTTTATTATTTTTTATCAATATCTATGCTGTGTCTCTGTAATAAGTTTTGTATTTTTTTTTATTCGTTGACCTACAGGAATTATTTTTCAAGCGTTTCTTCAAATCCGCGTGATATCTTTCTTCATTTTTCTTGATTTATGTTAAGGGAATTTGTCAATTAAAATATATCTTTAGAACAACATTGAGTCCCGTGAAATTCTTAAACTTACTTTTTGCATTGGTAAAATTGTTGGCAATTTTTTCAAAAATAACTTCTTATTGGATATTGATAAACAGCTGATATTGATGAAAAAAAAAAACCTTGTTGCTACAACTACAGAAATTGTTTGCAACAGCGTACACATGTCGGTTGGTAATACTTTTGTCAATATTAACAGCATTCGTAATATAGTGATTGAACAAAAAATTTATTACACTGACATCCATCATGTCCGACAATTTACTTAGGAGTTACGTAAAAAATATGCATCAACAATCACTCTAAAGTATAGCGTACAGGTACTTTCAAAATATAATCTATTAGGAACAGGCAGCGTAATTTATTTTCTAATGTTAAGAGTCTAAGGAGAAAGAAAAAATCCGAAAAAGTTACCTTTGCCTTCAAAAAACAAGTACAGTAAAATTAAAATAAATACAGTAGACTGTATCTATAGAACAGTTTACGAGCAGTCAAATTGAAAAGCAGTATACGATATAGTTATTCCCTTTCACAGTATTTTATATGTATGTTCAAATATATACGGAATACGTAAACGGATCGATAAAACGAATTATTCTGAATGCACTCTTCTTTCGACACTTCGAGTTGAATACCATTTTTCCTTTCTTGAGGCAATAAAAAATGTATAGCTTACAACCTACGTGCAATGGCAAAGCTACCGTGTCCTACTTCAACACGTGTTATTTCTTATCACACAATAAGACTAAAGATACTGTCGATAAACGTCAATGAATTTACTCATAAAAAATACGTTCCGAAAGTCACTGTCAGCGACTAGAAGCATCGTCACGTCGCAGTTTGTCTCCATCCAATTGAGTGAGACTTGTAGTTTACTCAAAGATCTAATGCACAATTGAACGTGACTTTCGAATAGCATAGAAAGTGTTTCTATAGATTTTTAGGTTAGGTTATGTTGCCGCGTCTAAAAGGGATTTTGAATGACAGCCTAGAGGGATTTACTAAAGTGAAACAATACAGATATGCTCAAGCTTTGGCTATAATACATACCGGCTATTTATCCTACAGTCAAACAACACAAGAACAACAAGAATATTAAACTTCGCTGTATATAGACACTTAAATGGTTTGCTTAACAGTTTCTATGCCGTATATTTCACTGTTCCATTATTTCCCTCTATCCTGTTTTTCGGTATTATTTAGAGAGACGTTAAAATTTTTAATGAAATTCATAATATTCTTCTCTTTACTTTACCAATTTCATTAACGCTGTTTATTTAACTACCACGGTACTAATTTTCAGGCGGAATTTCACGTTGCGTGAGTAGCAACGCTTGGAATTCGTGGTAACGTTGGCATGATGAGTATTCAGCTTCAACCGTGTGGAATCGTGGAAAGTATTCATGAATATTCGACCAGTAATTGAAATGATATTATTATTCTATTCCAGGTGGACGTATCCAGGCATTTTGTTACTAATGAAAATTACAACCTTCAATTATAATGGTAACGATTATACATTCTATTATGATTAACGGCACGAATACATTAAACCATTATTTACATAACCTCAATGGTTGTTTACATATTTAAAATGTATTATTGCACACGTGATTCACAGTATACAATGTGACAGCCTATGTCCGTACAGACGCCTTGGCAGTGCCTGGAAGCCTAGGCAGTGCCTATCATTCACCACGTACTCTGCTTAACATCGATTAGTCAAAATTATCGACGACATAATTGATTCCTGATTGGATATTAATGAATGGTATAAAAGTAATATCTCTATAGAGTTTCTTTTCATAAGAATCTATATCATAATATAATATCCATCTATTCAGATGAAATTAATCGCAGTCAAATAAGAGTTTAACGAGGTTAACGATTCCCAGAGGCAGACAGGACCAATGGTCCAACTTATGGATAGTCCTTGGAATAATTGGGTACAACTTTCCTGGCAAAGCAGACATTTTGCAAGGTAGTAGAGGGATAAGGTACACCCAGACGCAGGGAAGGATTAGTATAGAACCGTACGATGGCATTAAAGGGGATTTAGGCTCTTGCCAAGCTTTTTGCTGTGTGGAAATACGAACCTCCCCGTTTAACTCTTGCGAGAGATCCTTTGGGAAGTTTCATGGGTAGGCACTTGTCAAAGTCCAGTTATATACCTTTAACACGGGAACATAGATTATGCATGCCTATAATAGGTTTCACATAACTTTTAGGACTCTTGGTACAGATACTTGTCTGTAAGGTACCTTATCAGTATTGGATAAACGTTAAGCGCTTTGAACATAGTGTGAGGTTATGATAAACGATTATGATAATTATTGGACTATCTGTAAGATTATTTAATTTATGAATATTTATCACTAATGAATTTAGCGTCAGGTTCGGCCTTGACGATACGCTGGCGTCAGTTGGGATTCCTCTAAATTGTAGGAGTCCTTCCCGGTCGATGTAGTGGCTCCAGACACTCTGGCACCAGGATCCCGTCACCGCCTCTCTTCTCTTTCAAGGAAATTCTAGAACCTCGACCCAATCGCATTGTATGTGAGCGCTTCATCAAATATTTGAGAATCCTTGAGAATGTCAAGGACGCAGAGTTCTATACTCAGTGAATAATCGTAGTCTGCGAAGCCTCGCGTAAACAAATTCAAATTTCCCGCTTCCGGAAGTGCCACTTCCTTACGACATAAGATCGGATATGTACTGAAATTTACTTCCGGTATTGAAACTGGCACTGTGTCCTTATTCGTATACACATATCTGAGAGAGATGTAACTAATTTCACAGTACTGTCAGTAAATTTGAAAACTCCCACTTACTTGCTTGCCTTCCGGCTGTTACTTACTTTTACTGCCAGTGGAGTTTGTTGCATCTGAAAACTGCTGACATAGCTTTGTCATTCGTAAGAAGACTGTTCGGACGGTTTAATTTAAAGGATAAAATTACGAGGATGTTTTACTCGAGGAAGAATTCACTCTTGGTATTCTCTTTACTGAATTGTCTCTGACGGCGAGGAGAGAAGAAGCAGAAAAGGCAGAAGATTGGACTGACTTGAATTAATTCCGATACTCTTAGTTACAAACGTAGTAGAAGCATAAGGGACTAGTGCCGAAGAAATGTAGAAAAAAAATGTAATAAAATTTATGACATTTGTTTATATCAGCCGTATCCTTGTTTCGTGAATTTTACATTTTTCTTCAACTTATCATACATTTATATGTACACGGCAAAACAATCCTTATCCGAAATTTCATTGCAACTTTAAGTTCTTTCCTTCGAGTGACTTTAAGATCGATCGATCATCCTCTCATTCCAATGCTCTGCAATTTATCCAGCAATTATGACACCGCTGCATATCGATAACGGCCATGTCGATTCTCTCCATGAATATCAAATCAAGCACGCAGGTATGCAAGAATACAGAGCAATAATCTCATATCAGAAATTCCACATCGAAGGGGATGATAAAGTCTACGATTGGAAATGACGTCTCGAATTGTATAATGAATAAAGTAAAAGTGATAGTAATCTATTGGAAGATATTCGAATTTAGTATTTTTCGTCGATGAAATAGTTTTTTATACGTTTCACTCAAGCTGATTTAATTTTCCAAGAAAACAGTTAAGGAGAAGGGATCCGTCAGAGTCAAGTATGACGTTCTGCAAAATCTGTGCCAAAATCCCTTCCTATGATGTATACCGAAATTACTTGAGGGTATTACAAAGATTTATTATTATTATTCAAGAGAGGAGTGAGATATTTCTCGGATGGTATCATCGAGGACAAGTTGAACCTTTTTGAAACTGTTGTTAAAGGGATCCTCAAAGCCGAAGGGTTTTCATTTTCTTTCAACAGCCATTAAACCCTTCCCCTCCCCCTCCCCCCTCGAGGCGTGGGATAAGCCTTGGAAAATTTAAATATAAAGAGGGTGCCGGGCCTGCAATTTCCTCTGTTCGAGTGCAAACATTTCTACGAGTATCCCCGATAATCGTCTTGCGTCCCGCGTCGGTTTCGTGCGGGGAATACATTTTCTCAGAAAAAGAGAATAAGAGAATGGATATCGTCATGGTAAATGAAACTTTTTCAGTTCGTTAAATCGAGTTTTCTCGCCACAGAATTGCCCAACCTGGTACGATTTGAGATTTCATTAAAATCCGCCTTTTTATTTCTTACAGTTGTCCACCTTGGAAAAAATCGACATTTTTTTCATTGACGAATCAGATTTTGTTGGTCAAAGTTATAACTATCAAGAATATTTTATTGAATCGAATAATCTACACCTTATAACTCTCTGATATTTACAAAGAGGGGAATCCCCGATGTCCCTACAAACATTTGATCTTTTCTTCGATATCAGAAGAGCACTGTATGTCGTATAAAAAGAATTTAACGCATTATCTCAAAGCTGAAAGTACTTTTTTATTTTCATATAAACGAGTTGATCGATGGAGTTTACAATCTCAGTTCAAATTGCCCTGGAACTATTTGTTAATGTCGACACTATAAAAACTTTGAATATGGAAGAGTTAACTATGTTGATAGGAAATTGTATAGGTTAAACAGCAGATAGAATTAACCAGTTTACTCTGGGGGCTATTCATTGTTCACTAACAATAAGTATTGAGACAAACAATTACTTAATCAACTCACCAGGTACTAATAATTGGTAAATTAAACTTTGACCACAACATAAATCCAGAATTGAATCGCTTTCAAAATATTTATTTGTCTTTACTGGATTATTACACGAATATACACTGTATTAATTACATTACATTACATTACATTACCTGAAAATTACTTAATTGAGTATTGATAAAAAAAATGAAATGTCTATCGCAATAATCAAAATTGTTTTACACTTTTTGAAAGGGGACAGAAAGAATGAAAATGTGGCATCTATAAACAAAGCGAAAAAATGAGAAAGGACAATAAGGATATCTGAAAAAAAGTGTCACATTATTTCTGTCTAAACAGCCGATTCGCCTCGAGGATACGTCGATATCTTTTTCAGTGTTGCCACTACTGCAGCGTAGAAGACTAAGTCACTATGAAAAAAAGACAAACAGCCACGTGATTCGACTGCTCTTAGTTTGTGCTTTAGTAGACTTTTACTACATCCTGAGGGAATTGAAAGAATTTTTTTAAGGAATAGACGGGACACCCAACCTTTTTTAATTGAACATCCCGGAAGAGGGAAAATTTTATTTTGCTAGGATCTATAGGGAATTGAAGTAGGATTGCGAAAAGAATAATATCAGGATAGAAGTATATTCATTTTTAATATTAATTTAAGGTTCATTCATCAATCAGTTTTCCATTTAAATGAATCCCTGTGGCTGTGGTTATTAATCTACGCAACGTTGATTCTTGGGACAAATGAAAAATTGAAATTTTTAGATAAATTTTTATGCTGATATGTTGATCCGTTGCTGGGCCATTTTTTTTTATCTTTTATATTCATGACTCATGTCGAATTTGAGATGATGAGTATCCTACGGAAAAGGATGTGTGAATGATATCATTGGTATCATTATTATGGACTATTGATTGTCCATTGATAGAGGGGAAGATTTTAATATGATAATTTCTTTATATTTCATTTCTCTCATTATCTTTCACCAGCAATGACTCCATCCTTCTTCTTTTTCAAAGTATCATTTTTGTACTTTGTATTGCAATACTTGTACATGGGTCTCAAGCTATCGGATCCCGATATGGCGTAAAGCATAAATCCGTAGTAAAAACTCGATGAAAAAAATCGTGAAAAGCCTCCATCTTTCTTTTTGATATTCTTCGGCTTTAACATCCCAGAAATGAAATTTCTCAAATCCAGTTTCTTTAAACACGTCAACTTTTTTATTTATACCGGATCCGGAGGCGGTGCTAGTAATTGCATACTGGACGACTTAGCAATCTGAAAAGAAGAAGTAGACCCGGTTTACATAGAACAAAAATTCTTTTTAATTAATAAATTTGATTTCTTCTCACAAAAAACTTCATTTATCTACCTGATGCTTTGGTTGCTTGTGCGCTTTTCTCGCGTAGACCTTTAGCACCCTACAGTTACAGGCTACCGACAGAGCGACAGCCAGCCCCTATTTTTTGAAAATACCAAAAAAAAGTACTACTTCAGTTTCTTCAAATTTTTAAAACTTTTTATATAATCAAACTCATGATAAATAATAATACCTGCAATGAGTGTCCTGTACAGAATATAGCCCAGAGAATTGGAATTTCCCAAATGCGTGCCGCTACTCCACAACCAGCGACGGATCCAATGATAAGGTTAACCTTCAAAAATAGTACCAACTGCAGTGCTCGTTTCCTTTTCATTTTTTCACGCCGCTTTACCTCCAGCTGCATGCTGCACGTGTACCTTGAAATAAAAAATACAATAAATACAGGATCTTCATACTTAAATGTTAAATTTCAAGGGGAAACACGTTATCAGTAATGGTGTTTTCTTCATGCTTGTACAGTATGCGTAAAAGCAATAGGTATACCTTGCTACAATGGCTGCCTTGAGAAGGTAATATCCAGAGACGAGTAGAAGTAGAACTACTGGTATACCATAAGTATAAACAGTAGCCTTAGCACCCAGGAACCTGTGCAGATAATATGTAAAGAATGTCCAATAAATATTGGAGTTAAATTTCCCATGAGCGATAAATGATTAATGAATTGGTACCACCACTCGATAATAAAAAAGTATTTACATCTTTATAATTTTGTAAAAATATTTCTTAAACAATAACAAAATAAAGTACCTGAATTCTTATTAAAAAATAAATATCCTTTAAATTATAAAAGGACGAACAATAAGTTGCTTTAATTTCATTATCAATCAGAATTTCCATTCAATTCTAACGCACGGGATTGAACTTGTGAATTTTTCAAACTTTGATTCCTTTTGTTTGATACCATTCTGCCATTGGGTACCGTCAGTTCTTAGTGGATAACTTTGGCGAAGAACTGGCAGATTCAATCTCGCCACAAAGTCTTCGCCTTTGCTTCGGCATATCCGATATCAAATCCAGTATGACGCTGAATACATTTAAACCAAGGATCATCCCCATAGTACGAAAATTCTTTAAATTAAAAAATTCTAAATAAATATGAAATTAAAAATCCTGCCTAAAAGCATATATTAACATTCAACAGATTGATCTTACCAGCAATTAAATGGCGTAAGATCATGAATGTCCCAAAAGTCATGATTCTCTTGATTCTGCAAAAGTATAGCTAGACCAAAGCTAATCAAGGGTGCACCCCAAGCAAAGATGCTGTATTTCAGATAAGCCGGTGCATCGTCACAGCATGGTACAGATGCCACAGTTGCATAAAGATGATGACACATAGCAGCAAGCCAGCAGACGACAGAGACACGGACATACTGAAGGCTGAGTCCAAGTGAGATGCACAATTCTGAATCCTAAGGAAAAAAAACATATATATATATATATATATATACACACATCATTGACATTATTTCTTCTACATGTATATTTTTATCGTTCGAGCATTTTCTCATGATTGACAAAAAGAGATGGGATGGCATCAGGAATCCCGGAGATGACTAGAGACCGGAAGCTGCTCGACCGGAAAACGATCTACCGTTCTCGGCTCGTCCTGGGAAGCATTTACATTAAATTGCTTATTAGAAGAAATCACAAAAATTATTTATCATCTATTATTAAATTATATACGAATGCTCATGTGACGTATTTTCCCAAAGGGACGTCTCACGTTTCGATGCGAATTCCATGCTCCTCTCTCTCTCTCTCTCTCTCTATCCCTAGGGATTTTATTAAGGACGATGGTCATTCCGTTATTACGGTAAGATTATCGTCGGTTGGCACTCCTGCCAAATATTCTGAACTACCGAGCAATACGTTGTACAAATTTATATAGCGGGTACCAGGTGCATGGACTTTATGGAATAATATCCCCTTCAAGTATGAAAAGACGAGCTTACTGCTTGTCAGATAGATTATTACGGTAGGGAGTTCTGTAATTTATGATCGCCATTACGAATGACTACGCGAATAGACCCAGCTATGAAATAGGTAATGACTTCAAGCAGTCGTATTGCACGAATTGCCATTAAATTCTAGATCTGGTTTTTATGGAGAATCGATGCGCTTAGGGTAGTACAGCGCCACCTGGTGGCCATTCACTTTCCTGTGGGATATCATAGATGGAACTAGTGTCGCGGACTTTTTTGCTGCGTTTAATAACACTCGTGCTCGTCTCCATTGAATGGATGGGTTGCGGCAATTATTTGGTAGCGTGTAATATTGGGCTTTTATAATTTTTCAGGACATACTTTTCAAGCTTGTCAAAAAGAAAGAGAGGAGGGACGGGATAAGAACAAAAGTTGGACAAGGAAAAGGGTCAAAGTTTACATGGAGAAACTTGAAGAGTTTCATAAAAAGCTTTACTCGAAAATTGTGGATTTCGAAAGCTGCGTACGTTTGCAGTTGCATAGTGCATACGATGGATTTAGTATAGATGCACTTAATTATTTAACCTTGTGCTACTTTTCTTTTAGATAATTTCCTCGTGTTGTGCCCTTGTCAGGAACGTAAACTTAAGTTTCCAAGAGAGCCTTGACACCTGGTACTCATACAGCGAGACGAAGAAAAGTAAAGAATTCTTTCAGAATGGCGAAGAACGTGCGAGGATGTATACAAAATTAATAATAAAAATTCCAGAAGAAAGCACAGCAGTGCATTAAGGTCGGTGTGTATAATATATCTGCAAATGCAATTTCCATTTACCCAACGGCATATAATAATTTACCAGGCATAATATAAAAATGAAATGGTTTCCTTTGTCCCGCTTAAAGAACTGCTTCTAGATTTTTTTGCAAAATCTAACATTTTTGTCACTATTTTTCTCTTTTTCTCTCTGGATATGGGAACCGCGTTGAAACCGACCCTTTCAAATTCATATTTCAAACCAGCCTTTTAGTGCGGCGATCTGGATACACATCAGCCCCACGCACACGCAAATACGTCTTTGAAATCCCTAGCCTAAGGGCGAAATTGTATAAAAGCAAAATGTTTCCTTAGCCACGAAATATAATAACGTTATTAAAGCTGGAACCGCC
Source organism: Trachelus iudaicus (assembly GCA_030142595.1). Taxonomy (NCBI): domain Eukaryota; kingdom Metazoa; phylum Arthropoda; class Insecta; order Hymenoptera; family Cephidae; genus Trachelus; species Trachelus iudaicus. Next base: position 3,689,927 of record JARQTH010000318.1, read on the forward strand.
ACAGTCGAAAATAAAAATAAAATCTATTTCAAAATTAGGAGCTATTGAGAACTTTTCCAACTTTTTTTGAGCTAGCACCGCCACAGGTTTTGACCAAGGAGGTGAAGATCTAAAATTTTAAATAGGACATTTAATTATCTCCGAAATAGCTCTTAATTTTGCAATATATTTTATTTCGATTTTCCACTCGGTTCCAGCTTTATTGACGTAACTTAATAGGATGGTTGGACGATTTCAAAAGAGGGAGACTAGCGAGAGTACGTCACAAAGAAATAATAATCATTATAATAGAAAGCTCTCATTGCGTCAGAGCGAATATCACTCAGAGCTTTCGGTAGAAAAAAAGTGACACCCCTCTTCCAACTACAAAATTAATTAAGGCTCGTAACTCGTGGGAAGAACAGAGTACGCAGCCCACGAATTTTGAACGACGTCAAATTGCTAAGTGCATTTCAGTAAAATTTGAAGTAGTTCATACTGTCATAGCTCACGTATAATCATGCGTACAGATAAAGCGCATTTGAATCCCCATTTAATTAAATCTGATCAGGAAGCTTTCGTACGTTTAGCCACTATTAAATTGCATGTTCGATGCACTCGTTCATAGTATAGCTCAGTACAAACCCACCCTGTATATATTACATATTGTGACCTTTTTTTTCGACTCACGGTCACAAGGCGGTTTCAGCTATCGATTCAGACAATTTTCTCGCTTTTTGCTTCATTTGGAATCGCCACCCTGATCAGAAGCTACGCTCTGAGCTTGATTCGTAAAGTTACGCCGTTGCTATCGAAAGATTTGTTATTGTTGAGCTGAGGTCGAGGTGCTCGAATCTGCCGTGGAGAAATAGTCTCGACGTACCGAGTCGCCCGGTAGAGGAGAGTACACGACGATGTCTCCATGAACTGGCAAAGTCACCCGATGCTATACTCAATTAATTAATTGGTGGAGGGATTTCGATTTCATAGCTCCGATTCGCTCTGTTACGCTCTCGATCAATTGCACTCTGTTTCCAGCACTATAATGCTTGACGCTTACTCCGACCCTCTCCTCTACCTCGAACCAGCAGCCTGAGCGGTCGTGCATTTCCGTGACCGTTCGTTCCCGATCGTGCATCCAGTCGCGTTTGCTGATTTAAAGCGTCCCCAAAAGTCGACAAGATCCGTTATGCAGTCGTCCCTTCTGATAGGTTCCGTCAGAGATCCCATTTTGGAGGAGTCCAGACTTTTCCATGTCAACTCCGAGGCCATACCAGCTGATCAGTTCCGGATGAAAAAAGAACTGGCTGGCGGCCGCTTGGCATGCGGGTGCATGGACGAAGGGTAGACGGCGGAATGTGACGTAGGTTAGTTCTCGGATTTTTGTTATCGGTGTGGGGTTAAGAAAATCCGTTACAACATACAATTATTTTTGTCAGAATTCATCATCCGAGACTATAAAAAAGTTCGACCGTTACAATTGTGTCATTATTTACATAAGTTATCCGCCCCTATACTTAAATCCAATAGAGAATCAATTCCCTTTGAAAGTTTCCATTTTCACAGTAAACCTTACGTCAAATAAATAATTTATTTAGTGAATCTCCCTGCCACGCTAAAAGATTCGACGTGCGTATTTCCATTGCGACGACAATCGCCTTTATCACGCTTGAATACAAACAATGACCATACCGACTGAGTCATTCGACTTGAAACTAACCGTTCGTCCGTTACTGTAGCGTAATCGGCCAATTTCAGGTTAGATTGTTTATAGAGTCAAATATCGCGCTAATAAAATTCCACAGAGGTAATTTAAAAAAGTCTTACGTAATTTCTCGTAGGTATCTTACAGCATCCAATATCATATCCATCGGCATCTGCTAGTTTTGGACATCTGTCAATTTTCTATGTAAACGATACATGCTTTATTCACGTCTCTCTTATTTATTATATGTTTCTCGATCACCTTCACTCTCAATGTATTTCCACTTTGCTCGATCACCACCATCGCTCTCCAAAGTCATAATTTCGCGTAACTTCAGCATAACTTCAGCCATGTTCCCGGTATTACGGGATATGGGCAAGCTATCAGGCGACACGCGACGCTTACGCTCCTGTGGCATAAAACGTAACGAGGCGAGCATATAGGCATCCAGTCGAAAAGGAACTATAAAAGTTCGCCCGCTAAATTATCCAACACTGGGATATCATTTACCATTAAATTGAGATTCGGCAGTAATATCGGACTGAAAAATAAAAAATGAAAAATGCCATATTCGTGTGGAAAAATATGAGGAAAAAAATGGTGATAAAACATACGTAACTTATTAAATTTTTCTTCCATAAAATTCTTAGTAACGAATTATCATATGCCCCATATTATTAGTGATACGACCACTGTTATCAGTAAAGAATAAACAGGATTTATTCAATGATATAAAACATATATACAATGTTATATTTTTTTTTCAAAATCAATCATTTATTCTTCCCGCGGCGCGAAGCTCCTTTATATCTCATTAAAGGGGTTGCTTCTATACATTTTTCAATGTATTTGGCGACCCGTATCTGTCTACTGTATTGTATGATATGTAGTTGACGTATATAGTAGAGGTGAATTTATACGTTATATACTTGCCAGAAATGAAATACGAAGACAGGGAAAGACCACGAGGTAGATACTATAAGCTTTATAATATATATCTTATATATTACCATATGGTATATGATAGCCTTGGAACTACACATTCAATTCATCGTTCAAGCCTTATAGTACATATATACTTCTATCATAGAAGTATATATGCATCGGAAGTGATATATAGACCTGCAGTACGTGGAACCGGACATGGTACATAGGAATGCAGATGGACCCAGGTTGATCCCCCTGAAATATATTTATGGGACAGATAGATGTATGAATTTTGCCAAGAATATACTTAGGCGGTTTTGGGAAAAAGATGGAATGAAACAGAAAAAGAGGAAAGATCAAGAGAATTTATAGAATTCATCAAGAAAAAGAAAATTGTCTTGAATCGCAATTCCAAATGGATTGGCCATTGATGCTGAATGGATGAACATTTGCCAGAAATAGAATCGAATTTTTTTTTCTTCTTACAGATTTTTTTTTGTTTTAGTTATAAATTTTTTTTATTCGTCTGGGGAATGGCCGTAGAGACGTGGATAAGAAGGAGGGCGGGAAATTCGAATTTAAAAGAAATGAATCGTTGCTCTCGAGGGATGAGGTCAAATCGATGCTTGGTAGGAGAAAGGCGAAGAAACGTAGGATTCATTGACGAGGAATTTCCGTAGCAATACTGTGCACAGTATACAGGGTGACCTAAAAATCACAAATCCAATAGATATGCTTGATGTTCTTGAAACAAAATAACCTGATACAAATAATTATTGATTTCAATTGTTTGCGTATCGAATGGAGTATCTGTCAGATTTTACATTTATAGAAATTATTATTAATGGGTATTTAATGATCTGGAGTATTCGAGCATTTTAATTAATTGTTATTAATATTCCAATATCGAAACTGATGGTACAGGATATTTAGACAGCGGAAAGCTGGATTAAATTCTTTTTCAATGCTTCTTCTGCTCGTACCACATTCTCTGTTTCATAAAGAAACTCCCAGAATTCGAGACTTATTCAAGATGACGATTATCCCTAAACTCTATACGGGCTATGTTACTATAGTCGGGCTGAGATATCAGTTCCATTTGAAGGGGCCAGCCTCTTACGAACTGAAACGTATACAAGTCCCCTCGAAGTGGAACTGATATCGTGACCCGACTATAGATGTCAATACGTGAGTTTAGCCTGACTCTGCATTTATGTCGCAGCTTGCTGATCCTACGGGTCCAGGATGATCTGAACCTTTTGAAATTCTAGTGTGAATAGGAGATTTAATTCAGGACTATGACGTCAGTCGCACCGAGAGCAAGTTCGTTTTATCTGCCTATATTAAATATTCTATATGCATACACCATACGATATACACTACGCAGTAATATAAATCCCAGTGATTAATGTTTGTATATAAAATGTATAAAATTAATAAAATTTTTAAAATTCATAAATTTCATGAAATTTTATAAACTTTTTGATTTCCTTTTGTTATATTCACGTGATATAATAACAAGTACTTTTAGATTTCAACACGTCGGATAAAATGTGCTGTGCAAGGTCTTGAACATTTATTATGAAATTTTTGTATTTCTACGCAGCACTTTGAAACGCTAACGAGGACACGTGGGTTGGATAGATCAATGGAGGAAGGAAAAAATGTTTACCTTTGCCATAGAACAGACTATACTTTGCGACGCAGATATAGTATGATCCAGCAATTTTACTGTATATTTCGTATTGCATAGATCAGATTCGAAATATTCGTCAGTCTTTATTCTGTTAGCTATGACGTCATTCTATTTTCTATATTTATATCAACGAAGTTCTTTGAAGTCTTTACTTTTTCATTCAATGACGCATACGAGTTTTTTTTACTTCTTCATAATTTACTCGAAATCTATACTTTCGTCATGACAGAACAAAGAGCAGTTTTGTGACGCTCTTTACTTTTGTTCCTTTATTTATTTTTACTACAGGAAGCAGCCATCTATATCGACTTCAGTTTAATCAGAACGAGAATCCAATTCTCCTGCAGGGGCTTGGATAATGATAGGACAAATAACTGAAAAAAAGGAAACATAAATGAAAAATAATAGTTAACATAAACCATAATCCCGGTATATAGTTTTTATGTTAGTTCAAATGGAGTTTTGAAAGCAGGAAAAATTTCGAAAATTCCCGCGTAAACGTAATGGTTTGCTAATGGAAACGTATTTACTCATACTTTACTAGGCTACGTAGAAAATCGAATTTCATCCATAACCTACAAATACGGATTTATTTGCGTATCGATCAGATACCTACCGGAAGTAAAGCAACAGCTAGTTGGTTGAAGCGGCAAATTTGAAGAGTCCATTTTTCCCTCTACCGCTGGTTTCTGTATCGCGTAGAATTTAAATATTGGCAGATTCCCAGTAGCGTCCTCAAAGGTTAACCGATTGTAATAATGGCGGGTAATTTGAATGAGTTCAAAATATACTTCAAAGTTCACGCTAAATAAAAAGTTACTCTACCATATTTCTCTTCCTACGCGACATGCGGAATATTACATCTACTCGACTGATCTGGTAAATTATCGACGATTATGCTCGGCATTACGTGAGTATGCGCCTTGCGTTAGTTTCGCGGCTACGCGAATAGCTTGAAATTAGGTTGGCTCTGTCCTGCAAACGTCTAGCCATTAAATGGAATTCAACATCAAGGCTAAAGAGCCAGCGGCTTTCATTCTCAAATGATTTCCACCTTATTCAACTCTATGAATATATATATACGTGATAAAGATTACCGGTGATTGAATTAATTGGACAATTCAAACGAGAAGTTGCGCTTGCTTCGATTATTTTATAATGATTGATGAACGACTGAAAAAAATGTGTACAGCGAGATTACCACTAATTTTTTTTTTACATGTATAAAGAGGGATCCTAAAAAATTTTGCCACAGGCTATATATTACGTTTTTACATCTGATCTGAACGGATTGCGTTAGCATTAGAATCACGTAACCAAACGCGCTTCTCTCATTGGTCAAGACTAACGAGCGATGAGCGTGTTACATGGTAAACAAATTTGAACTAATTTTCGTTTTTTATACGTAACTCTCATACACAATGAGAAGACGCACAGAGATAATGACAGTGAGACACGTTAAACGTGAATTAAGCGTGATATAACTTGTATTTAAATTTTTGTGTTAATTTAAATTTAAATTAGAGTACAATTAAACAGTACCTATTGTGTTGGAACATATGACGATTTAATAAAGAAAAATTTATTATCTGAACTTATAAATGATATACTGTCAGGTTAAAATATATATGAAGATCAATTATTTGAAAATTGCACGTCTAATGTAAAAATATTATAAAAAATATTCGTCGTTATGAATGATAAATATAAAGTAATTATTCCAGACGGACGTTTATTAATGGTAGCTGGTTGTGAAAAATGGAAGATACTCATACGGTAACCTGTTATTCAGACTACACCCACCACCTGAGGTACTTTACTGTTAGAATGAAAATTCACGGTGATCATTTTTTTCTGACTTCACTTATATTCACATACGTGCGTTCTGGGTGGTTGACTGATTTTATTTTGACTCCGACAGGATAGTACAGCGACTATTAAAAATTGCTCCGGCAAAATACCCTTGTTAATTAATGATATTAAACTATGAACAGGAATGTCATTATTGCTTGCTACTTGTAATTCTGAACGTGGTTTTTTCATAAGAATGAAACGGATCAGCTAACTTCAGGTGGTACGTTTCGACTGGATAACCCGGTATATGGTGAAGTAACACGCGACGCGTACTTGAGTTTCAAAAGGGATGCTAAAGTCGGTGGTAAAATTTGAATAGTAATAAAATAAAAATTTTTTTTATTAATTATGTAGACATATACAGGTATTCAGTTCTATTGTTTAAGGAGACAATCTCGTTTTTTTATTTATTCGTAAAAATACGCGGTGAAACACGGAAAGAAAATAGTAAATAGAACATTGCTATTCCAGATGCACTGGGGTGTATATATGTATATATATATGGGATACCAAATCAGTATTCGAAAACTTTCGTCCTGTGAGGTTTTTGGCTCGAATCCAAAATCAATAGTTTTGTGGTACCCAGGCAACGAACCCGCTTTTATGTCACGTGTTTATCTAAAGAGATTACGAAGTAACCAAGACAATATTCCAGAAGGGTTAATCCGTTAGTTTAATAATTGCCAAATGTAATTGAGAAGATGACGGTGAACGCCTATTAATACGATTTTTATTCGAGGGAAATAATAAACTGATTACAAGTGAATCGATTGACTTGTTTTCATTGAGGATTATGGAGGATAGTTATTATTTGAGAAAAATCAGAGAGTCCATAGCGGCTATATATACCCAGTGACTAAATTAGACAGGAAGAAAAACTGATGCCTTTCTAAGCGGCCATATATCACGCAAGCACGTATCTGATTCGCTACGATCAGCAGATGTGCTTCGGGTGTGTCTTCCATCATCTGGGAAATCCAGGCTGAGAGAATTGCTTGATTTTTCATGCTTGACCTCTGGCAGATTGGACTATTTCGTTAGGATTTCGATATCAGTAGTGAAAATCATATGAGAAAAACTCGTATAAATACGATCGCTTCTTTTCGTTTGTTACGTAAATTTCGTAGTCTGTATGTTATTTTATAGTTTCACGTAGTTTGTAATTCAAAAAAGAAAAACACTTATATCTTTGTTATTTTACAGCACTTACGCGAAAATACCGAAACCATCCGTCGCCATGGCGATTCGAACTTTTCATCGATAGCATTTTATGGGTTTACTCAAAACCCGGTTGTAAAAACTTTTAAGAGCAATTTTGTAAATTCTTTTTATTCCAATTTTCACAAATTTCGCAAGTAGCAATGTTAAAAAAGTCTTAGGCAATTTGTACTTTCCAATTTTTTATTTCTAATCTCGTAAGGCTTTTTTCGTCTCGTTGAAATCAATAATTCTAATAAATAAATAACCGGGGTACTCTGTTCAGCCACTTCGTTAATATTGTCAACGCGTCGTATTTGAGCTTCTAGAAAACGAGGTGTCAAGTCAAAAGAAAAATGCAGAAATGGCTAAAGAAATATGAGACATAAATAATGGAGAAGAGGGAAGCATCTGGTTTCGCGTTACGTCGACAGGATTTTAAATGAGAATATTAACAGGAATGGTAATACATAACGAAAACAGCCGCCTGAAGTTGGCTCCACTACAAGAGTCAAACAGACGTGCTAACTTCGCTCGGTACATTTAACCTGAACAGCTCTGACTACACTCTGAATAAAAAGTTTGAGACGTACATATAAAATTTAAATTCATATCCGATCACATGTGATATACATAAAAATATATATGTACAATCGATAAAGAGTCGTCACGTATCCCTATAAGGTATATATTTCTCAAGACGACAGAAAGTTTCAATATTCCCAGTGCGTGTTCCCGTGATCCATATAAAAGCCGGACAATTTCATTCAAGTAATGGGAATAGATGGATAAAGAATATTTTTCTGTGGTCGAGTCCGAGTAGAGGAGTAAAGGGTATGAGGGAGGTTGTAAAAAGAAAAATGGCGGTTACGAAAAAGGACCTTGGCCAAATGCTTATCGTGTTCTTAACATTTTTTTCGAGTTGCCTGATATCATACAATTTTTTTCATTCTTTATTTGCCGATCTCGATACTCTCATGTAGCGAGTGATAGTCAAGGTATAAAAAAATGGCAGTTCGAAGCTGCTCGAAATAATTTGAAAGCGCATTGACGATCGAACGATTATCTGAAACTTAGTTTCGTAAATGAAACGATCGTTGCGGTTGCAACAGACAAACACGGCTGGACTCAATGGAGAGCTGCATTTATATTTTTGCAGTTGCATCAGACTTTTTATTCGTGTAAGGGAACTCGGGAAAGCTCAGGTTAGTTTCGCTACGGAAGTCATAAAGTCAAGCATAAAATTGTTATTTACTTGCCCAACGGTTTTACTATATGTATATACTGAACGGCTACTGTGCCGTAAATATTAACACGAGGTAATTTTCGAACTTCGCTTATTACTTTTTTTATGTGACTTTTTTACTATAAACTTTTAATTTAAAAAAAGGTCCCAAATCTCTCCAATAATTATTGATAATTTTATGTGATACAAATATTTTGACGTTTCACGACTATTTTCATTTCAATACAAATTCTAAGTTATTTCACGTCACCACTTTAATATACTATATATACACTATAACCTAAAGTGCTATTTGCTGTTTCGAAGAATGAAAAGCACAGGGTTCGCCATTACGCCACATAACCATATGAGGACACGTTCGCTTGGGTAACATGTCCATGTATATATTCGTGTATTTTCCTTTCGATTAGGCGATCTTTATCTTCTCTCTTTCTTCTGTGACCTCTGACCTCGACGACCTCGAAAGAGACTCTCTCTATGAAAATACACGTGGGGGTCACTCTCTCAATGTATAATTCAATTAACGTACCCAACCTTTCCTCCATCTACCCCGCACTGTGTAAAATCGTGAAAATATATATGGCACACCGTAATTAACACTTTGCACTCCGAATATTTTCATAATCATGCTTACTTATGAGAAGGTGTGCACCGAATTTAATATATCGAGTAATATATTATTTTGTGAGACACTACGGAATCCGACCTGGTACAGTCCTGAGGTATATCCACATGTTGTGTAAACGCTGATGGAAATACCTCAGGAGTGTCTTTTACGGGTTCCTCCTCTGGGAGTCGCAAGGGTCCCGTCTTGAAGTTTGCTTCGTCATCTCCGCGAGCAAGTACAGGAAGGAGTCTGAGAAGATTGGTGAGGATTATGGGAATTTCTTTAAGAAGGTTAATGCATTCCACGATCCGCAATTTTTTTATCTACCGAGAAGCTACGGGGATTTGTGCTTATTTCTTTTTTCCCCTCTTTTTTCTCGCTCCTCCCTTTTACGCCGTCAGTAAGATCCTTAATGTTTCCGGCTCTTTCCCTGTCGCTCCGTTCTAGCAGCGTTACAGGAAGTCCCGAAGGATTCTCCCGCGTGACTCTAGACTGAAAGCCGGAAGCCGATGAAATCGTGATACATACATACACGCCGAAAGTCAAAATTGAAAAATATTTAAAGTTTCCTTTAGTTTTTTTTCATATTACATTTTTGGAAGTATCTTGTAAGGCATTTTTTTAAGGAATGAGAAAAATTTGAATTTCACACAACCCACCTATTTTGTATGGTTATTGCAATGACGATCAACTCCCTCCCGATTCTCTACCTGCCTACGTGTAAATGCGACATTCTATAAAATCGTATGGGGTAGGTATATAACCCGTGCTACGCCGTCATGTTATTTTCCCCACGTTTTTAGGGCAGCTAGTGACTTCTTTGGCGAGACAAGCGTCAGATTTTCGTTATTCAGTACCAACCCTATTTTTAGCATCCTTAAAATTTTGACTGACATAAAATATCACGAGAGACAGAAATTTTACATGCGGTACGTAAATGACTGCCACTCCGAAACTGGATAACGCAAGCAAAGTCTGATTCGAAGTCTTTTTTAATTCGAAAATTAAAAAAAAACGTAAAATATCACCACCAAAGTTATGCAAACCCAAGATAAAAAAAGTACAAGAAATTCGAGACGATTTATGAACTCTGCATCAACCCCCCCCCCCCCTCCTCCTAATTAATTAGTGACTCCAATCGATCCAGTAATTAAATCATACTCAGAGCGTTAATTAAAGTAAAGAAGGTCGCACGCACTAAGAAATTTAATAGTGTACACGGATTAAATTGTACGACGAGCAAAAATAGTCCTGAGTATAGAATTTCCACTTATAATTAATATAAGTTGGCAAACTGTTATCAGTCTTATCATTGTTATTCGAGTTTACAAACGCGTCGAGTTTGCAAATGAGATTCCTCTAGGAGAAATCACGAATAGACTATATACACAGAAATATGTATATACATCATTACATCCCTATTGTCGTTCCACATCCCTACATCCTTAAATTCGTTTCAAGGTATTACCTAAATTACCCCTTATCCTTGTATTATGTCAACCAGTCTGTAGACAAAGTGTGAATAAATAAAAAAAATAATACTCCAAATTCTCCCTCGGACTAATAATAAAATATAATAAGACCGTATCATCTACCATTCTCCATAATTTGCAGTTCATAAAATTACAGACTGTACCCGGGTGTCGCTTGTACCAATAAAAATAAACGAGGTCGGGTAAGAAAATAAAAAAACAGATGTGTCCTGCCGATAAAAAGGTTGCACGAGGTATATCGAGCCTTGATGGAATTATAAGGCTGACATTTACCACAAGGCTACGCCATTCAAAGACAGTCTTATTGTAAGATCGACGTGCACTTTGCCAAGTGCTCGCGACGACTGGCGCCATCTGCACGTAAATCCGGTTATATTATAAGGAACAGTCAGGCTATCCATATAGTTTGAATTTAATTAAAATATTTCCAAGAAGCCACAACGCAGGCCAAGATATTTGGAAACGTTCGACAAAGTTCGAGAAATCTTAGCTAAAGGAGTCCGTGAACTCATTTAACTGTGGCTGTAATCTTTACCTGAACTCCGCCGACTCCGACAATGAAGAGCAGCTGTACCATAAACAGAGCCGCCAGAAGATTCATGAGGGTCGTGCCGGCAAGGCTTCTCAGATCAGAGAAGAGGCTGAAACAAGGTAGGAAGATTGAGATACGTTGATTTGCTGCCATTGCGATCGTTATTATCATGGAAGTAATAATGGCCGCAAAGTAACGTTCGTTAGGTATCGATAAAGTGTATTAAAAAATAAATTAGACAAAAAGTTTCTTTTTAATTCATATTATCATCGGCAATCAATGACAGTTGGAATAAAATTTTTTTATTTTATACTCTAACGAAATTTGATAAAGTATTGTGTCAAAGGTTTCGCGAAATTGAGGAATAATTATACACAATTAGACTAGGACGTTTTATTTGAAGTTCCTAAAGTTACACGGCAAGCTGTCAGGTTATATGACGACCTACGACTTGCGGGTATTACCAGAATTTTATTAGAACCTTATATGTACAGTGGGGTACGCACGTTTGTGACTTGTCATTGAAATTCAGTCACCCGTAAAGAGTGTCGAGATTTGAAAATATCTGGCTTCCAATTTCTAATTTCATTCGACCTTTTTCTACCTTATAAGTAGCCACGGGATTCACGTGGATCAGTCAAAAATTCGATGCTTCGAATTTCTAGCAGCGAAATGGACGTCGAGTCTGAGATAACCTAACCTATAGATATATAACCAGCATACCTACATATATCTTAAAATTGGATGTTCAATCGTGAATTCTTCAAGGAAGAACGCAGGTAATTGGAGCCTCCCGAAAAGGGCCTATAGGGATTGACTGGAAAAGTTGCCGAAATGATTTTTCGAAGGTAAAAAAAAAAGGAGACTGACAAAATTCAGAAAATATTTCTGATTCTCTGGATTTCTTATGAGGTAGAAGGAGGAACAGTCAAGTAAGGGGGGACGAGAATGAAAAAAAGAAAATCTTCCACCAAACGCCGTGACGGCAGTCGAACGGAGGCTCCCGAAAACGGTGAGAATTTTAATGAATATTAAGCGCGCGACTGATCGTTCGTGAATCCGCAGGATATTGCAAGAATTACGGCACAGCGTAGGTAATCGTGAAAACTGACAGAGCCAATTAAGCTTTCGTTACGATAAGCATATACGTACGATTAATCAAAGTCTTATCTGTTCAGATAGGTGGCTCGATATGGGCCAGGTTATAATATGGCTAAAACGACGGGATCGGAGCCTGTGGCAATTTCGTTTCTCGCCTATCGGCTAAGTTCACGGACTACGAAAAGAATCCCGAGATTGAGTGAAATCGCGTGAGGTAGGAAAATGGTCGTTTTGGGAATCCGAAGATGCATTACTGAAAAACTATATTTCGGAGGTAAAATTTTGAGTTTTTTTTTTCAATAAAATTTAATACGAAAATATTTCAAAATTTTATTATAAAATATTGATTTTGAGTAAAAAGTTCTTAAAATATATCTCGAGCATTATTTATTTTTGGAGAAAAATAATGGGGAGGTGGTCACATGTTCTTATTTTATTTGTCTAGTATACATTTTTATTCCGTCGCAGTTAAATCTATTACGTCACTAAATATCATTTTCTCTCTTACAGCGAATAACTAAGCGCGCCGTCAGAGAAACTTGGAAACTTGATTTACCTCGTCTGAATTGTTCGACTTTTTGTCGTTTTGTTGCGGTCACGTTCGAAAAGTTTGAATCGCCGGTATGAAGTTTGTTTCGATGGAAGATAAAGTAGGAAAGTCAAGGATATGGATAGGCAATACTTTATTGTAATACATCAAGCTAGGCCTCGTTTGGCCTCTAAGTAAGCCGTACATTTATCACATTACAACCCAGGCCTAATTGTGTCTGCAGATGATGTAAGATGCTAACTGAATACACTGCCTCAGCTTGGGACGCTCGATAAGCAGCAAAAAATGTTTACAGTCCCCCTGGTGTCAGTTGACCGAGACTGAAGCGCACGACGGAAACTGTGTCGAAACGGACAGCGTGATGGGTCTAACAGAAACTGAAGTTACTGAGTTCTGCTGCCAGTAAAAACAAAGAAAAACAAGAAGGAAAGTAAGAGCGAGAGAACAAGAGAGAGGGAGGAAGGGGTACAGGAGAAGAAGAAAGTAAAAGCGAATGAGCAAACTGGGAAAGTCAGTCACTCAGTCAGTATTAGGAAGCGAAAAAGTTCCACTGAGATTTCCTCCTCACGTAATGCTACGTCGAACAGTTAAGAAAATATAACGAGTTTTCGAACATCAAACAAGTTCGAATCCACTTTGACAAGAGCCGCGTGAGAAACTTGGACGATCCTGAAAAAGCAACAAGCATGCTCAAATTTCGAGCCTGACAAGACTCTTTTCGATTTCGGTAGAAGTGGACTGTAAGAATTTTAAAAAATTTGGTAAATTCGAATTGTCGACAAAATATACATTTTACGTTCAGTGATTGTGGATATGTGTGTATATTTTTTTTCAAAAATATAGTTTCCTCCTTAACATTTACTAGATGAGCATGAAAATGGGAGATATGAAAATGTTGGATAATTTTGCTCAAAAGAGCTCATTAAGTTAATGGGAAAAGTAAAATTAAAAAATTGTACCGAAACGTGACGTACTGATCCCTCCTACGAACATACACGATATATATGTATATACATATAATGTGGAAATTCTGTAGAATTACAAGGATCAAATTAGAAATAAAAATTACTAGATTTGCCAAGTCATTAAGAACTGCTAACAGATATCAGTATATCTTACCCGGGTTAAGAAAATTTTAAACACGAAATAATATACTTCATACGAGAAGCAGTGCATGAATATCCGGATTTCCCGATTAATTCCAATTGTTTAATTAGAGCCTGTGATTAAATCGGCACGTATCACTCAGAACAGAAAATTAGGAAGAATTTGCCAACCCAAATTCACATAAAGGTGAGTGCACACGTACTTAGAGATACTTCGTATGCAGTACTGTGCAGTACCCTGTAGAAGTCTGTGCGCGCACTCGTCCAATGTTGAAGGGTCGTACATATTGTTTGCGTCGCTCTGTAGAACGAAATGTCTAACGAGAAACTTGACAGGGTAAAGGTTGACTCAGAGAAAAAGGTTATATATATATATATATATGAATATAATAGTATAAAATATATCTATATATATGGCTAGTGAAGAAAACCGCATAGCTGACCCAACGTAACCTAACCTAGCACTTTGAAAAGGAAGCATTGCCAACTTACATGGTACAGGGCCATACAGCTGAAGGCGCAATTGTTCAGCAGAGACTAGAGAATTCTTGTTTGCACCTCTTTGTAGTAGGATTTAGATAACGAATACATACTTATATTTTTAGGAAAATAAATATACTGAATATATATATATATATATATGTATATGTACAGTTCGTGGCAAAGAAAACTTGGGAAAGTCTGATGGAAAAGTGTATATAGTATAAAGCTATTCATGATAAACCTACCACTTGAAGGTGGTTCTACCATATAAATCAAATGAATAGGCTAACTTCAGATAGAAAGTTTGTCGCGAATATATATTTACTTATTTGAATCGTACAAAAGGATTGTCGAAAGATCGAAAATGGTTTATGATTTCTGAAAGGATCTAAGGCTGGAAAACTTGGCAGTTGCGGTTGTCGTAGAATGGTAAATTATCTTCTACTGTTTTCCCTGTAAATGGACAAGATCACATACAGGCTCGAAAGGTGAAAGGTTTTCCGAATATATATATATATATATATATAAAGAGAAGAAAGTTTCAATCTAAGAGGATTTTGTAATTGCGATTTGTTTATCATGGAAGAAATTTCCATAAGAAAATCCTTCCCCCACCCCCCAACCCCTCTGTCATTCTTTCTGCGTTCGACGTTCCGTAAACTTCAAAGCGGATATAAAAAGGACATTGGACACCGTAAATATTTTTAGTGAGCATTTCCATGTATATAGAAATAATTTTGTCTGATAGGAAACGGCTGTTGCCAATATGACGAGATACAATTTTGCATTGTTCTACACACGCTGTTAAGTTTGATTTTCATAAAAGTAACGTAAGGACGATTTTCAGAGACAAGTTTCTGGTCTTTTACACATGGGTTCTGCATAGCAGCGATAATTTTGAATTTCGCTAATTATTATTATTACTTTTTGTTATATTTTCTTTCTTTGTCTTTCTAAACTCTCCCGTCTGTCGCAAGTTCGGTTTCCATCTTAGCACATTCTTTGTTGCTCCCGCGATCCACTCTCGCCATCGCACTTTTACTGGTCGTGCTTTTATGCGCGTATCTCCTTGGAGCTTTATAAGTCGCTACGGGATATACTGACTATATGTGAACCGTCGTTTCTACCTTTTTCACTTCATGAACTTCTTCAGAAGAGAAATATCGTCCTGCGAGAGCGTTCTCTCCTGATGAAAAACATAAAAGTCAAGAGAAAGTCTCTGCCCGGTAGTCTCTATTGGACGATATTGTACCAGACGGCTTACTGAAATATAAAATATAATAAAATGAAAAAAAAGTTGAAATTATTGCAGTTTTTGAATTTTTAAATATTTCAAAAATTCCCGCCACTATGGTTCCTGCAACTAAATCATCACATAATGCATAAAGGAAATGAAGTTGATCAATGAAATTCCATAGGTTTACTTTTTTTTTTTCATTTAACTCAATCTATTTTAACTACTTTGTGCTTGCAGCGTCACTGTTACTGCTTATTATTTTACCTGTGTAATTATCATAATTTCTTCCTGCAGTCTGATACTACTCTCGTGGAAGTCCATCCAAATTTGATAAACATTTCCATATCAGCCCCAAAGTAAACGATCATTATTCACCAAAGCTTTAACCAATCGAAATACCCTCGCCCCGTCATTAACCTTTTCGTAGATTTCCCATGACAGCGACATGAAAAAGTTCCCATGGAAACACGAGCAGTACGTAGAGAGCTATAGAACAAACTAGAGTGTGCCATTGGGCGATACGGTAACATGCAGAAGGTCGTTAACTTTTTTAAAAGGGAAAAGCTCCCTGAAAGCTCTACCGTTTGCATTCCAAATATCGCTGAGCCGTTAAAGCTCGTCGGATTCAGATGGCAAAGTGCGCGTAAAATATTCCAGAGTTTTACGTCGAATGACAGAGCTTACGGCTGGTCTTACGGAGCTTTCAGATGCTTGTTTGTATAATACCAAAAAATCCCTTCAGACATACGTATATATATATTCATATACCAAGTTAAATCAGCCCAAACTCACTGTCCGAACAGAGTTTTACTATAATAATCAAATACGCGGCTAACTTCAAGCGGTACATTTGGACAACGTAAGGCGTACGTAATGATTAAGGATGAATTGAAAAGCTCGAAAATGAAAAATGTGAACAGGGAAAGAATTTTTGTTTTCAAATAACTTTTGGGGAAATTATGGAAATTTTGAATTTTTTTGAAATTTATGCATCATTGTGAGAGCTTTAAAAAAAAAGGACGAGTATATTCATGATAGCAAATATACCTTACTGGTACAGGGCGAGTCTTTTCTGAATATACGACTTTTTCTATTCACGTGCTTTTGTCAATTGTTGTACAGCAGTGGCGACGTCGCTACTAGTAGAGAAGAGCAAATCCTCTAGAAAGGGTCTCGTCGAAGTTCCAAAGGGTGGCTTGAATTTCAAAAGCTTTCGGATTCATGCGGCCATGTTTTATGGAGTGAAATGTATCGAATAGCTCATCGTGAATTTAAGCTTAAGGCGATACTCCCAGTAAACTAGCGACAGGGGCTTATTCGAGCAGAATTTTTTTCTCGAAATATCGAATAAAATTTGTCTAAATAATGTTTCTGATATTACGATAAATATTTATCTACATTCCGATACAAAGTACATCTATGGTAAAGAAGGTTGTTCTTGGAGTAACGTCGCACACGGGATATGAATATATGTAAATCCTTAAAAATTTTTGAGATGTCAAGTGTACACGTACATTGTACAAAATTAATGCCCATAAAAATCTGAAATTCTTCGTCCAGCATATCCTAACGTTTCAGAAGCTGTTAAACCGTATTAGAATTAAAATTTATCAAGTCCACGTCCAATTACGACTGTCGATTGTTCCAAGAAACTCCCGGGAGTCTGAATCAGGATATGATACAAAGATCTTCCTTGGTCCCTTCCAAGGTCGAGGGCCTTGAAGATCCTTTGAATCCTCAAACAATAAGCCAAGAGTTGACTCCATCTAGTATCGTCGGCGCTCAATTAAGTTAATTAATTTTCCTTAAATCGGATAACGGATTCCACTGAGAATCCGCCATTTCGTATAATAGCACTGCCAATATTTCAATAGAACAAATCTTTTTAACTTATAAAAATAAATATGAGAAGCGAATTATCGTTCCTCATGGTTACGATTGACAGTGGTTATGCTGTCGAATAATCTTATGAATAATTCATTCAAGAAAATTGTGCCGAATGGAAAAACAGATTTAACATTAATGCTAATTTTCGAAATCGTACGAATTGGCTTTAGAGCTGCCACAGGTGGCCGGATTGGGCCAAATACGGCTGGATGACTGAGAGTGTCGATAAAGGAGACTTTCTTCGAACTCAGTGTATACGTGTATACAGGGTGTCCCACATTAAAAAGATATGGAGTACACCATTAAGTGGAAGAGGAAAATCTGAAAGAAAAAGTCCTGATGCATTTTTTAAATCCAGCTTTCCTCTTAATGTTATAAACAATTAAAGCTAGCCAATCAACGCACGGCTGCACCCGCTGAACATCCCTTAATCCCCCACCTAACCGCGTTCTTGGATGCTCAGCGGGTACAGCCGTGCGTTGATTGTCTAGCTTTAATTGTTTATAACTTTAAGAGGAAAGCTTGGTAAAAAAAATGCATCAGGACTTTTTCTTTCAGATTTTCCTCTTCCACTTGACGGTGTACTCCGCATCTTTTTATTCTGGGACACCCTGTATATATATTTTTAATATATGTATATGAATTTATTGAACTTCTTGAATAAATATTTTTTATTTTTCTTCTTTTTTACATAGAGAATCAAGTTACCGATCTGAGATATGTTATTTCTACGTAGCTTTTCTTTCTTTTCTTTTTTACTTGTTTTCCCAATGGAAATTTTAAAAAACGCTGCTATCAGTTGTTTATTTTAATCTTATCAAAGTTTCGATGTAACGATGCACATCTGAAGTTTACAGTATTCGTTACATGAAAGGAAGCGGGACTATACAGTTGCTTAAACTTTTGACTAATTGGCTTAGCCCCCGATCGATACCTGTTAAAGATTTTAACTTATCAAGTAATTAAGTTCGAAATGGAAAAACACATTTAAAAAGTTCATGCTTCGGTGGCTTCGTGTCATCTGCTCCTTTACACGTTAAAAGCATCGGGGTAGAATTTTATTATTTTAGTTCGAGGTCAATGCTGCGCACTTGTGGCTAATTGGTTTAAACATTTTTCACGAAGAATATTTCGCGAAAATAAAATTACGGTGGCGCTCTTACGAAAATATGGGAAATTTAATGTCACTATATTTTTTTTTGTTTACCGGGAAAGAGGTTTTTTCTATTTAACCGGAACACAGTTTTTTCGCATCCACTCTCCTTATCGCGTATATTTATCTTCCAGGCTTTGGTCATACAGCCAATTGTTTTGTTTTACAAAGAAACACATTTTTTGCGTTAATTCAATAAGTTCCCATAGAAAGCAGAAAAATGTGGAAAAAAACTATACATTCTCTTCAATTCGCAAATACATCTGCGACAGAGAATTTAATTAAATTTCACGTTTCCCGTCGCCAGCTGCATTTTTGCAAATTCGTGCCACTGGCGAAATAACTGTTAGATGAATGTACTCGATTTAGAAAAATCTTTTTTCCAAGTAAAATCATACAAAGGATATTGTATTTCCATAAGCGCCGTCTGCCAGCCAATTTGCATGAGATGGTTCGCTAGATATCGGATAAATTTTCATGTAGTTATACCGCGCTTGAAAACTTTTAAAAAAGTATACAAAATTACGAAAAACCTTCGTACATCTTAGAAATTAAAATAATCACCATTTATCGCGCATGAATAAAAATAATTTAAAGTACCTGCTACAAATTCTTTTTTTCAGCAAATTTTTCCCAACCATTTTTCAGCTTCCTTAGACAGATTTCGTACAAGTTTATCAAATTTCATTTAAATTTTGCAAAAGCGACACAGAGAATACCCACCAAGATTAGTAAACTTTCGCAGCCGCCGTTTCTCCCGCAAAAAGAGGGTAAAGAAAAAAAAAGTTCTAAGCGACGAAAAAAATGACGTTTGTCAGCTCGTAAAAGAAATTTTCAGGAAATGACGAAAGTTTTGACGTGCTTTTAATTAAGGTGGCGAAAAAAATAAGAGCATAAACCGAGTGCGAATTGCACACTAAAGAGGCGCTCCGTAAAAATTTTCATGAATCCCAGTTCTCCTTTAAGTTCCTACTAAGTACCTGCGTAAATATATACCTATATATATATACGCCTATATAGAGGCTGACCTTTGTAATTGTCACCATAGCGCGATATTAAGTGCGAAGGAACCTTTAGGCTATTGTCACTACACTAATGAACTTTCAGAGCGGCTGAATGTACGAGGTGCATTAATTTCCTGTGCAATGGAAATAAGTCTAATGTGCACCTATATCAGCGCTTTAAGCTTCCCTGTACGTTTTACATTTACACTTGAAACGTCCGTGAATATATATAAGTACGAAACGTATATCTATATATACGCAGTTATTCAACGCAAATATATAAGTATAAACTGAACATAGCTTTCCTATAAGAATCAAATGGGTGCAGCTATATTCAGGTGATGCGATTGGACTGAACAACCCGGTATATGCTACCATGGTAGTATGCATGTATCTAGATAAACGTCCCCATAGATATACTGTACTATGCCAAAAAGATTCTTACATGGCTAAATCGATACTGTGAGAATCAAACACCTGCCGGAGTTGCATGCACGTGGAAAACATAGCAGCCTCTGCTCATAAATAATGGAAAGGCTCTAATTGAGAATGCGGCATGAGAATACCTGGTACAACTAGAACCGCGTATGGCTGAAGGATTTAATCCTGAATCCCATAGAATTGCTAATGGCAACGTTACCGTTCCGTTGACGGGATAAACATTAAGGTGATAGATACACGTATACAGATACATATATCTATACGATAGGCAATCCCATTCTATCTCTTTAACATAGACACTGAGATTTAAGAAATGTCAACTTTTTCAGTTTTCACGTAAAAATAACATTATTCACTTTTCACCTTTCTACGAACACTCGTCTCTCTACCCGCGTATGAAATAATCTTTAGATTCCACGAGTATGACTTAAGTAAAAAGAAAAAAAATTGAAATTCCATCAAACACGACATTTTTACCATAAAACTAACCTGCATGCTTAACTCAAATTTAAATTTCAATGTCCTGCATACTAAATTCTACGAAGTACGTAACAGAGTGTATACGAGAATTCAGGTCGGATCGATAGGTCCCCCCCGCACCTTGCCCCTTTAGTACGGGGCTAAGAGGTGTCTTAAAAAAAAATAACGCTAACCGCAGGCAGTCTTGAAATTAGGGATGTTTCTTTTTTGCTCTTTTTTTCGCCATCCAACGCTCGCGGCACCCCGTAATATCCGTAAAAACGAATACTTCCTGAAGGGTTTCGTCTTTCTTCGACAGGTTTCAGGGATCAATTACGTGGCGCTGCCACCAGATGGCCTGATGCATTAAAGGCGCGAACATTAATTTTACCCAACCTAAGCTGAAAGACCAGCGAGCAGGATAGTCTTAGGTTAGGTTATTATGGCAGGCAGTAAAGGGCTGCCGAGAAGAGCACAGCATCCAGTGATGAGCTGCTAATTGACTCTCTCTTTGATGTCCTTCGCCTTCGGCAATAATTATAATATCGCCTTTTGGTTAGCGGGCGATGTAGAGGCTAATTAAACGATTCTCCAATGCCGTTGAAACTCAAACCGACGTCATTTGGCTTCCCGATTGCTTACACCTTTGCGTATAACCTCTTTAGGCTACCTAGTTGGATCGTAGTACCTTCTATATATTGTGTTGGTATAACGCAGTCTGAGGTAGTCCTAGGTTCTCACCAGATCCTACTGTCCCTTTCTCTCTCTCTCTCTCTCTCTCTCTCCCCCTCTCTCTCCCTCTCTCTCCCTCTCTCTCCCTCTCTCTCCCTCTCTCTCCCTCTCTCTCTCCCCCTCTCTCTCCCCCTCTCCCCCCTCTCTCTCCCACCCCCTCTCTCCCCCCTCTCTCCCTCCCCCCCCTCTCTCTCTCTCTCTGTCTCTCTCTCTCTTCCTCTTCCTCTTCCTCTTCTAATATAGGATACGAATTAACCCACCCAGGATTGCATGTTGCTATTGGCCATACAGGATTCCAATAGGGAATCTATAGTGTGGAGATTAGGGAAATTGGAGTGATGTAATTACATGATATTGCTGAAGGATCGTTACCATTGATGGGAATTTCGACAATTATTTGTGGATATGTTAGAATTTTATGAAATAAAAAAAAATAGTCTCGATGTGTCTGTGTTGGGATAAGAAACTTTATGGTGCTAGTGTATTTTGTTTGGTTAGACATTACGAAATTCTTTATGGACAGTTACCTCGATGCCACTGTACAGTTTGCACTCGTAAAGTGTATAGATGGTTAGGAAATTTAAATCAAGAAAGTTTTCCCGCGCGAAATTTACCTTATTACAGTTCAGGTGTTACTGGTACATTTATACAAAGCCGTTTGGACTGTTTGAACCATGTAGAAAGTTTTATTACATTAATCGAAAGGACAATGCAGAACTTCAGTTGTGTCTATAACTGTTTCTTTTTTGTGTCTAGGAATTTTTTCCCTCCTGGGAAAAATTTCGCTAGTTTCCATTATCATTTTCTCTCTGTTTTTCCCATTTGAAATTTTTCGCCAAATACAAAAATGCCTTAAACAAATTAATTTTTTAGATATTGGATTTTTTAAGGAAAATTTGTTATGCAACTGATACCAACATTCCATTCAAGTTACTATCGTATAAGTCATGTTCTTCTTTGACCTATCAGAATAGGGTCAATGATCCCGTACATAGTTTCATTAAAATGCTTTGAATCAAGCTGAAATTCAATTCCCCGAGCGATGGTCAGCAACTTTTTCAAGTGGTTCTCCATAATCATTCAAAGAAGATCTTCATCAATCACCAGGTCGCCAGAACGTACCGTAGTAGCCTCTACGTGAGTAAGCCCATCCGGAACAGACACCAAGTAAATCACAGCGAGAACAGAAGGTCCTAACCACTTCCACAAATCACATTACAAGAGTGACACTGTCTCCAGTACGATTCCCAACCATAACCCTGGAGATTCGACCAACTGAATTCTTCCCAAACTTTATTACTCTATACACATTTCAAATTACATGACAAAAATTGGAAACTGTTGAAGCAAAAGAAAAAAAAATATTTCAAGTAAAACAGAAAAAATGCGATAAAATCTATTGTTCTGATATTTTCTTACCATATAACGGGTGTTCTTATGACGTTGACAGATTAGACAAATTTATTAACATGTCTCAAGCACGGGTACTGTGATAGCATTCAAATACTTTAAGGCAGTTCATATAATCAGTCCCCAAAAAAAGCGATAAATATGCACATAGGTATTTTCTAACTTGAGTAAATGCACCAGTCTGGCAAACACTAACTGCTTCTGATCATTGCATTACGTTATTACGAAACTCTCGTGAATTGAGGTTAGGTTTTTTTTCTCTTACGTAAACGTAAAATCGTGCACGCGATCATTAAGTCCAACTGTCGTACAGTGAGAACAAAGTTTTAGTATAGTCTCTAGCGGTAGACAATGATACCAAATCCTAACCCTTCGGCACTCTCGCCAACCCCTAGCAGTAATATCTTTCCACAGAGGTAAATCGGTGTTTACGAGGATTTCGCAGCTCCCTTACAGAACACAAGTAAAATAATGCGACTACCCTTGGATACCGTGCTGGGAATAGTTGTACCCAGCTATGTAACAAGCTGGATACGCAATGGTAGAAACAGATGCGATGCTGGGAAGTAGAAGACAAATTAGCAGTAGACCTAAGAGTTACTTTGGCAAGGGTTAAGCAGCATAAATTGGCACGACGTCAAGTCGAACGAAAATGAAAGTGGATCCATTAGTGAAATAGATATATATATCAAGACTGATAAATTTAAAACAAATTATAACTGTAAATTTATAATATAATATGTAAATTCAAAATTGCCCAGATACTATTAATAAAGTGGAAAAGTCTATCAGAGCAGCAATTGATTTTTCATTTGTTCGGTAAACGTTCGCAAAATCGCAGCGTGGGATATCATTAAGGCGAGTCCAGAAATTACTGATTAATTAACTTCTCGTTATCTGATGCCTTCCATGCAAATTTTTCATGACCCACAGCGTTTGTCTGTACTTCCTATACATTATTCATCCCCTGTGAACTTCTTAGTCCAACCCCCCGCAGTATACATATTAATATGAATAAAGTTTTCCCAGAGAAAACAGTAGTCATCGCTAAAGGGCGTTTATGTAAAGGAGCCCTTAGTGTATTGTATCGATTAGAGTTTATGAAAAAAAAAATTCAAAAATAAAAGACATACTCATTACAAATACCTCAGCGCGAGTATTAATTATACATATTCAATATGATAAAGGGTTATTCATACACCATTCATTTTTGAGGTATTTTATTATTTATTTAACTTTTCAATATTCAATGATTAGACGTATTATTTGTCTGTATCGGTTTATATCGACGAAAAAAAACCAATCGTATTTATTAACGTTATCGAACAATTCCCTGGACATACCATTGGCTATTGTGGTCAAATTGAAACTCATTCATCAATTTTTCTTTTTTTTTTTCCTTCTATAGATTGCCCTGTGCGTATTGATCGTGTAAATGTTGTTCCACACACGTTCCAAAAGAATCAGAAAGGGAGAGTGTGTAGAGGAAAAAAATATGGCCACGGTTATTCATTCTACCGATATACGATCCAATTTTGCATAAAGGAATATCCAGGTCTGTTAGGCATTCTATGAAAGACCACGTTTTCCGTAAGGGATACAAGCTACATGCATGTAGAAGGCAGTGATAGCATTTCCAAAACGTGATATGTGAAAATTTGGAAAAATGCATGCTTTGCGATAACTTTAATAAGAAATTAGAACGTAATAAGAATTTTTTGTGCCTACGAATGTATAGATAGTTAATTTTTGATATTTTGACAAACAGTAAAATTTTGATTTATGAAAAAATATAGGTGTATTTTAAATTTAAGAATATTCATTCATGCACATTGTCATTCAATGTGCTATGAGATAATGAGAAATTAAATTGCCTCGATTAAGGGATATTGATTTGATTGCCGATTAAAGCGTCGGAGTGACGTAACGAAGAATGTAGATGATAAATTTTACTAAAAAATGTGTGCCGCTGAATTTATATCGGCGGAGTCCTATCTAATTATTATTATTATATTCAGTCGTTTTTAAATTTAGTCAATTTAGGTTGGCTCACGCGAAAATTTCTACAGTTCGCATTACTTTCGCGATTTTCAATAAGTTTCCATTTAAATTAAATTATTCAGACATCTATAACGACAGTCATGTGTGTACGCGCGTAGGCCATTATATTGTATTAAAAGACATTTTTCAAGTTTAACGTAAAAAAGATGTCAGAAAATATGGTCATACCTTCTTATAGATTCCTGAGAGAATTTTTCATCTCAAAGAAATATACGGAGGGAGGGGGGAGGGGTGCTGGAAAATGTTGCAGCATACTGACGAATATGGTTTAAGGCGCATACATATGTATCCCCGTAGGTGAAACGTATGTAGGTCGTTGGATAAGACCCAAGACTTGGTTTCCAATCTAGACAGGATGCTTTCCTTTGGATTTAACCAAAGTCCCTTGAAATTACATCACGCTTACGTTAAAGCTCCATTACGGCTCATAGGGATTCTGCTTACTGTATTACACGTGCTTTTTTCTTTCTGCGACTTAAGAAGTACATAGAGAATCCACTATTTTTACAATAACAAAGTAAATATGGATCGATAAAAAGTAAAAGATTGAATATCGATATGATTAAAAATCCAAAATTTTTCTGAATTACGAATTTAAAAAAATACAGCAAAAAGCACGATTTGCCTTAATTCTTTACGGGTTAAAATACAATGAAAAAATTTTGCGTCATATAAAAATCCATGATCTGTAGATACGTATGACGAAGCCGAACTACGTGAGATTGGACAGTATGTAATGGCGCGAAATTCAAATTCTAAACGAAAGAACGCGTAAAATGAAAAGAGGTGATAGAGAAAAATCGGGGAATCCCCTACTTCGTTATTTTGCTCGAATGAAATTAATTTTCGTCATAAAAGAAACTTCTAGGAACAATGGCGGCCAAGTAAAAAGTGTTTAGAACGTTGAGATGGGTATAGTGGTTTTTATGTTTTTTATGTATTTGCCGTTCTTGAATGTCCTTGGATATATAAAAACGTGACTACACGTGGCGACCAACCTACAGGATGACAACGTTACTGTGGGAACTAATGACAGACATGCCGCTAACGAGTAAAGATTAAGTATCAGAAAGTTGGGTTAGACTTCGACGGGCACCTTAACCAACTATTTAAGAGGCTGACCCAGATGACCTCAGTAAGTGCTTTTTCTCCTAAAACACTTCTAGACTTTCTGGAGCCAGTTTTGGACCAAAGTCATTTGAAGCCTAAGCTGCTTACGTCTCTATTTTTATGAGAATTAGAAATTGCTCAGCGAGGAAAAAACCTCGATTACGCAACATTTCTTAAACAGGATCATTAATATTTTCTAAACGGAGTAAAACAATAAGCTTGATATTTAGAGAAGCAATAAGAATGGAACTAGACTCTTCAACCATTTTTTTCGCGATAATTGTAATTTTACGGGAAGTCCGTCGTAACTGACGTGGGATGCTCAACAGCTTGAAATTAGACCTCGAGGAAAAAATGGTTCATCGATTTTGAGAATTTGACTCCACTCGTTTTTTTTTTCTTTTTCAGCAGATTTCCCTCAAATTATATTGTAGCCCTCTACCCACTGCGTCACGACAATGGATGATTTCTCTCTCTCTCTCTCTCTTCCTCTTTCTCTTTCTATAACACAAGGGCTCGAAAATTGGGAAAGACTACTAGCTGCCGTTAGTTAATACGAGCCAGAGGGATTCACTAGGGAGAAACCAACCCTAGTCACTGGATTCATGGATCTAACGAGGACATTCGAATTACGCTGACATGCAAGGGTGGATGAGTATATCACGGTAGTATATTTAACGAAAAAGAGTTCCTGGATAAAAAGTAAAAGAAAAAAAAAAAAGAATCGCAAAAGAAATTTTCCACCAGACTGATACAAGTCATATAAATCTTCATAAATATATCCCCAGTATATCCAACGTGTGCGAAAGTAACGCGAGGATTTTTATTTTGTGAAAAAAAAGAGAAATAATAAAGCAATGCCTCATCGCGTGCTCTAGAAAATCTTAAGGCAGTCTTCATGGTCTTAGATCCGTTCCACTAGCATTCGCGTCACGAAAACCTTCAGCCCGGTTGAAAACTCGCCGGCAGTAGCGTTCGAGAAATTCGGCTGATGCAGTCAGAATGCGAGTGCTGTACGCCTCAAGGCATTTACGAAATCTCTCGAGGAGGATTTTCCTAAAAGTTAAAATCCTTGCAGACCGATACCTACTTTTCGGGCGGATAAGCAATTACGTGCAGTAGGTACTATGTGAATACGTATTTAGATATTCCTAAGAGATAAACGTTGACTTGAGTAATCTTACGTATAAGAAATAATACATATATATATGTCCAAAACTATTACCGATAACTTTGAAAGGAAAGGCTGATATTCAAGAGACGATAAAGGTTAAATAACGAATGAATTCCAATACTAGGAATCCCCGTTTACGCAATTTTTTAAAAATTCGAAAAGACTGCTGAATCCTAAGGATAGTCCCAAGGTACTCTTAAAAGACTACCATAAAAGATATATAAAGTCTATATATATATGTATATAGGATTACTCACGACAAACGCCCCGCCATCAGATGGTTCTACTATAGAAATCAAATGGACCGGCTAATTTCAGGTGGTGAGTTTCTCATGAATAAATCTGTATAAGCGTACAGAGTAGACATAGTATAGAAGGAAGCAGATATATATTGTTACGTGAATTTTCGATTCACGATCGCCACCCTGATCAGAAGCAGAACTACGTTCTCGGGCTGATTCTCGCGGACCCTCTCTATCTCAACTTAGCAGCCTGAGCGGTCGTGCATTTCCGTGACCTTTCGCTCCCGTTCGTGCATCAAATTGTGTCTGCGATTTTACGCGATCTCAAAGATCAGCAGCTACGGTTGCGTTTCTCGATTTTACGCGTCCCCAAAAATCTACAGGATCCGTTAAGCTATCGTCTCTTCCAGGGCATTCCGGCTGGTCAATTCCCGATGAAAAAAGAACTGGCTGGCGGCCGCCTGGCATGCGGGTGCATTGACGAAGGGTGGACGGCCGAAAGTGACGTAGGTTAGTTCTCGGATTTTCGTTATCGGTGCCCAGTTAAGAAAATACGTTGAAATATATCTGTACACATAAACTTACATATTGATTCCATGCAAGTAAATAGCTAGTTCTTATTGCCACATAGTACAGTTTCTCATAAATATATAAATACATAAACAACTAGAATGTCTTATCGTCGCAAACAATCTTGTAACTTTCTTGGATTTCTCTGCAATTCCGAAGATCTGCATTTCAATACTTTTGCATTTACATCGGAACAAGAAATCGACCTTACCGACAAAGAATGCACTGCAATCCCAGAATGAAACTATTACTAGATAATTTTGCTAGGGATTTTTGTTTAAAAGGAAGGAATCTGTTCTTAATTATGGTACTGGAGTTAAAGGGACTTTTGGTATAATCCGTTGATTAAACGGTAACGGACAAGCCACTTTCTAACCGTGAGAAGGATCTTGATCCCTTTTTGAGGAACCGTGAAAATAATTTTCCGGAAAATTAACAAGTCAGGGTAATGCGTAAGGGTAATCCAACTTTATGCTTCGGCTAGAGAGGGCTGAAGACTGTTATAAAGTGAAAGGGGGAGCCAGAAAGAGATATATGTATATATATATACATGTATATATATATATATATATAGAGAGAGAGAGAGAGAGAGAGAGTGTATGTAACAAAACTAAAGGGAGTCCAGGAACGACATCCACGTTATTGAGTTCCATGCTAAGCACCTTTAAGACGATCGAATTAAATTTACTGGGAAATTTACCCGCGAGATCCATACAAATCTCAGAAGGAAACTTTCCTGTGAACAGCGTCAAGCGTAACCATTCGCTTCCTGTAACGGAATTGGAAAATCGACTGGTGTTGCCAATCGATGCAGGAAACGTATTTGTTTAATGCATAGTGTTTAGCTATAGGAGAGCGGCCATCTTTGATATTTCAAACACGAAAAACCACAGGATTTTTTGTCCTGCTTTATTTTACATGTTGGAGAAGAAGCAGCGCCATCTCGTGCAACAAACCAGTTAACTCTATTTGGCTCGATGATTGACTATTAAACTGACTCTAACGTCGTTAGTCGATGACATTAAAATGAAGTCAGACGAGTAAGGGTTTTCATACGGTGGCGCCATCTGTTTTTAACAAACTCGACTAGAAATTTAACGAAATTTTGTTTAACATTCGTCAGCTCCTATTCTCTGTTTTTTTCTTTTAGTCAGCACTAAATGGATCGCGTTAAGTAACGCTCCTCCGTTAGGGAAATAAATTTTAAAAATGGCCGCTCGGCAATTTGTCGGCGACTGAAAAAAAAAAGAAGAAACTTGATATCGCCCGACTTTCAACTTATTCGTTTCAAGCACTCAATGTTCCATTTTCTCGGTAGGAGGGGGAAGAGGAATTCCTTTGTCACGATAAAATGACGCCTTCACCGAATCACACGGTACATTCTGCCCATTCTATCTCACGTAGATGCGTTCGAAAAATCAATAATAATAATAATAATGGCTTGCAGGGATGATTTACTTCCAAGAAACACGCCCATAGTATAAATCCCTCATGAAATACGTATCGAGTGATATAACAGTCGTTTATTAATAATTGATATATCGCAGGTGCCAAGGGTCGAAAAGCTCATCCCTTGTTCGGTGATATATTTCCAAGTATAAAAGTGGATTGGGATAATTCCAATTAATGTTAAAAGTTCAGATAATTTCATGAAATGTCCAAAACCGACAAAGAGTCCTGGTTCGTTCCGCTCCAATAAATTCTTCAGGAATTTCACGAGTCAACATTTTCCTACCCTTAAAATCCCTTAAAAATTATTGCCCTGTCCCTGCGCGCAAATACTAGGGCATTGTGAAACGAAGCAAAGATAGATGCAGGAAATAATTAAAAAATTTTGAGCCTCTGAATTTTGCGATGCAAACAAATAGTAGGTATATATATTCATGACTAACGAGAAATCCTCGTGAAGCTAATAGTATTTTTCAATGCACGTATTATGTATCTATATGTATGCCTTGTAATTAATAACTCCTTAAAAATCAGTCTGAAACCACAAACGCAGTTTACTAAGCCAATTTTAGGTATAATTTTTCAAATACGTGACACGTATTCCCGTAATTTCCACTGTTTTATCTTTCCCTACGGGCCTACATTATATCAGCGACCTCAGGCGTCGCGCTCCGCAACCCCAACTCACTGCATAAGGCACACCTTACGTCCCATAGCTTGGAAAATGTCGTAAGGTAATTTAAAATGAATTGCCATTCACCCCCTACACACTACAAAGCCCAATTTAATACAGTCTCGTGAGACAATATCCGCCATTTTTTCTTTATCGTGTCACACGCTCCACCGCATCAAATAATCTTTAAGAAGTAATCTGTCCACATTAATATTTTCTTATACATATAATAAAAGAAATAGGAAACCATCCCCTTTTTCTATTGACTATCGAATTGACAATTGGACAATTATTGCGACGATAAACAAAGGCTGTTCAAAGTCAATAGCGTGGCTTGGTAAGATTTTAAATTGTGATTTCTGATTGATTTATTACTTCATCAGTCGTCAAGCTGATGATCACTCTGATGACAGAAGATGAGATCAGTGTCATCGAATGGAACTACCCTCGTGGTATTCTTCAGCCCTCGTCGAGATTCGATTCAATTTAGGCCGCTGTGCGTATATCTGAACGAGACAGGGAGAAATGGAAGTCCGTGAATTAATCCGCTAGCCTGGTTCCTCTGCAGTTGAAAGCTTCACCCGGAGACATTAGCATAGAGAACGAAAAATGCCTGAGTCAACATCACACAACGATTTTAAATTCATCGAAATTTCATTGATGAATCGAGTAGCTGATTCGTCCTGACAATATTCACGTATTGACCTTTGCCTGTAACGTTGTAAAACAGATTTTCATTTTCACAGTTTACAAGACAAACAAAGTACTTGATAATTCATTACGACTTTCGTGGAGATCATGGCGAACGTATTTCGTATACTCGATTTAAAAAAAGTTTATACTGTACTCGAAATTGATGGATTTTTGAATTTCTGTAAGAAAAAAAAATATATATTTTCTCTCTAATCGTCAAAAAATGTTTGTTTACCCATTCGTCGTTATACGCTAGCGGACACCTTTTTGAATTTCGCGCCATTCACTATTCAATTTCTTAGACAACTTTCAATCTAACTGACTGGATTTTTCGAGAAATTTTAAGAATTTCGCCAACTGATATACATCACTGATTCTATAGACTTTTATGGAAATATGCGTGACCTGGTTAATTCATCCAGTATGCAAGTGTCGAATATCATCTGCGATCCCTTTCCATTTTGTGCGACTCACTCACTCGCTAATAATAATAACACAGAAACGAACAGAATGCGGTTCATGTTCATAATTGCGTGAGTTATTACGATTGCAATCTGACGATTGGGATTTTGGTAACCGCACAACTCAAATGACAAGCTACCCAACGTTAAACATGATCTACAGGTATGTATGTACATGTGGTACACGACACAGTCAGGAGATGGCGACACAAGGCCAACGGTACAGACGCGAAATTCAAATCACAAAACCGTTAACTTTTAAACGAACAAACAATATAACAGTAAATTATAAATAATGCAATAGAACAATTATTGAGAAATAAGTGATACCGTGGATTCTGATTGATAAGACAAAGATAAATATTGCAAAAACGGAAAGAAAAGTACATGTACCCTTCAGAAACGATCGATTTTCATTTTTGGTTGAAACTTTTTTTTAAAAAAGAAGCTTATGGAAAAACGTTGATTGCCTTATGATTGGATCCGAAGACGTATTTGATATTCTTCTTGAAGACGTTGCCCGTGTGAGGTATAAAAGTAAGTTGGCCTTCAGGGACCGCCAATTTCTCCCAGATCCTTTATCAATTCTCCAGATCTAACGTTATAAGGGTATCAAGCTTATTTACGACCCAGTCACGTGCGAAGTTTAATGACTGCTTGCGCTTTACGAGCTTTGATTCTTGCACGGTTGGTGCAAATTAATATATATATATATATATATATACAGGGTGTCCCATTTGAAACAGTACGGTTGATTATCTGTTAAAGGAAAAGCGGGATAACAAAATATTTCAGACGAAAGTTGTAGGGTGCGAAGGGGGAAAGTCAGTGCAAATAGAATTTATGCTCCTAC